>VOQJ01045002.1:0-15332 GCA_015052665.1 Apistogramma diplotaenia | reverse complement strand
TGCCCATCCCCTGGTGGTTGTGTGCCGGGGTGCATTGCCTGGCATCCTGGCGTGGTGCTTTGCCCCCCCCCACACCAAAGCAGCCCAAGCCACCCCAGCACACAACCACCAGGGGATGGGCAAAGCACCACGCCAGGATGCCAGGCAATGCACCCCGGTGCCCAAGGGCACCCCCACCCCCAGGGGAGGCAGTGACACCCAGCAGGGAGCAGCAGGGACCGGTAAGGAGGGAGACTCCCACCCTCCGTTACCATATCCCACAAGGGCCGAGGCCCAGCAAGTAGTAGACTCAGGACCAACTGTCCATATGTGCACACACACACACACACACACACACGCATACACACACACACAACCCACACACGCATACATACACAACCCACGTAGCCATGATAATTGGTTAGCATTCGCGTCTCTTAACTCCATCGCACTGTTCTTACCTAGCTAACCTGCACGGTGCCACATTGCATATGCACGTACGGTCAATAGTATGTGATGATTGGATGCATAGCCTAGGTGCACCGTATCGGCTCATTGGCTGAACACCAGACACTCGCTGCCTTAAACTACAAAATGGTACGGAAAGAATTTTTATTGGTCTAATTAGTTTACGTTTTATGTTGGATTACATTTTTTGCACTGCATAGATTTTCTGCTGTGCTGAGAATGTGCGAGCAGTGCGCGATTGCACACGCACGCGGCTTAGAGGGAACATTGCTCTTAAGTATCCTAGCAACCACAAGTAAGCCAGCAGTCTGAGAGTGAAGTGCTCTCCAGTTTTCTACTGTCTTTGATTAAACTACAAGCAAATAAAGAATATCACTTTACATAAAGTTAAAAGTCAGACATTTTGCAAGAACATTCACATTTTGGTCAGTTATTTTCTCAAATATTGATAAAAAACACAATTTTTAGCTATTTCATATTTTCTATTCTATTTATTCATACTAGTAGCACTTTATTAAAAGATCAAATTAATATTGAGCAGAACCGAGTCCAGCTTATTGGTGCAACAGTCCCAGTTTCACGTGTGGTTAAGTGGGGAGAATTTATTTCCCACCCTCTGCTGTCAGAAAGCTACACACAGAGTGTATACTGACTCCAACCACACAGCCAAAGTTTGCTTTTTAAAAAGTAACTAAAGTAGAGATAAACAAGCTGGTAGGACTGTCCATTTCCACCCATATTCTTTCATGCACTATAATCACTGTCACTACATCTTTTTTCAGCCCTAGGGGCTTTTTTTTCACCCACTTTTCTATCAGCTGTTTTGTCACTATATGAAAGAACTTCTCAGTGTATGTTAGGATTGGAAATTGTGCTTATATACTATATTGCTAAAAATGCCTTCACACACATCTCCTCCTGGAAGGCTTTAGGAGTGTTCTTATGGGAATTTTAAAATCCCCCCCTCCACCAAACTTTACACTTGGCACAATACAAACAGACAAGTACTGTTCTCCTGGCAACCACCAAACCCAACACATCCATCAGCTGGCCAGATGGAGACATATAATTCATCACTGCATAGTCCAGTGGTGCTTTACACAACTGCATCTGACACTTTGCACTGAACTTAATGATGTAAGGCTTGGATGCAGCTGCTCAGGCTTGGAAACCGATTCCATGAAGCTCTCCACGCACTGTTCTTTAGCTAATCTGAAGGCTGCATGAAGTTTGGAAGTCTGTAATGATTGACTCTGCAGTAAGTTGGTGATCTCTGCACACTATATGTCTCAGTATCCACTGATCACAGTTTGTGCATGCTGACTGGGGCCTACCACTTTGTGGCTGACTTGCTGCTGTTGCCAATTGCTTCCACTTTGTTATCATACCCTTACCTGCTGACTGTTGAATATTTAGTGGTGCGGAAACATCACAACTGGGCTACCACGTTGGCATTCACTGAGCTCATGAGGGCGACTCATTCATATCGTTTGCAGGAACAATCTGCATGCACAGGTGCTTGGTTTTATATACCAGTGTCTGTGGAAGTGATTGGAACACTTGAATTCAATGATTTGGATGGGTGACTGAATACTTTTAGCAACATAGTGTATGTCTGCAACTGAAGAATTAAAGGTAGAGTCAGTTATTTTGAGCCTGTCCTCCAAACAAAACGTAAGCATTAGTCGTTTACGATTTCAGGAAATATGTCCAATATTTACGTTTTTGAGGGTTAAAAAAGCGACATCTAGCAGTCCTGGACGAAAGTGCTTTTTAAATAACGTGTTCGGTTTTGTCTGGTAGAAAAAACGTGAATATGTACCCCTGACCCTGACCACACAGGAACGAACATAAAAGGAGGTTAAAAGAGCTGAAAATGCAGTGGAATAAGGCCACAAAGACCCACGTCCGACATAAGCCAACAAAGAGCCACTTCCGGATACAAGACGCGAAGGCGGAAGTAGACGCGGTGACTTGCAATGCGGAAGTAAGCGTGGTCATTTGGAAATGTAAATATAGGTCGTATTTCGGCTCTGTAGAAATGATGGATGCGTACGTTTTGATTACGACAAATGCTTACGTTTTGTTTGGAGGACATGTTGGTTATTTTTTGAGGTTATTTAATAGAATAAAGAATATTGCACTCACAAATGTACATTGATTAATTACATCTTCCAACAAACTGATGCATTCTCATAAGCTTGGAATTTTCTATTCATCCATTTTCCCATGAATAATCCACATAGAAAAAGTGGATTTGACCCCAGAAACCTTTGAAACACCTCGCTGTAAAGTGACAGTGTTAACCACAACACCACTATGGCTCCCCATCAAGTGCTGGTTTGTAGAAGCTGCCATGTGGCCCCACCGTCTTGAATGCAGTGGCCGAGATGGATGTTGCTTTTATGCCTAATTGTGTTTTATGTATGTGGCTAGAGACTGGCCACATATGTAAAACCCCCTATAAGTTACTTTTAATTTAAAGATCGCAAATAGTGCTTTCAAATTATATATGACCATCTAACATTTGTAAATGTATATTTCAATTATTTCTTTCTCATTATGTCTTTCTCCTCCTCCTCTACATCTTTGTTCTCCACCAACAGTCGTGGAGGAGGCTCTCATTTCCACCTCATCCTCTTCCTCCTCAACTCAAGCCTCATCTCCTGAAGTCAAACCTCTAACACACAAAAATTTGCATCAGTTTGTTTATTCATTCCAAACCTTGTCACAATTACTTCAGTTCTTAGGGTTTTCCATTAGATGGAAGTACCCGTTAACAGGTACCTTTTTCAGTACCTCCTCAGTCAGGGTTCCAAGTGAGCTGAGTCACCAGACTGCATGTCACTAATGCAAATAATGCAGGGAATAACATCACTAGGTGAGGTGTGAGAACATCCACCCATTAATTTTCTTTTACTTCAAAGATTCCCTCACAAGAATCAAACTCACTATTTTTGAAACCCACCATTGAGGGAAAATAGCTACATACTAACTGACATTGTAGATCTTTTTTTGCTTGGTGGCTGACAACGAAATCCAGAGGGAGCTAGACAGAGCAACCATTTGTGTTTGTAGCATACACATGACATGACGGGATTTTCTTGATGCCTCGCTGTGGCGGTACAAAATTGTAATGGAAAAATAACTAAAACTGAATAGTGTAGACTTGAGTTGAGCCAAGTACAGTAGGTAGTTGTGGAAAACTGTCATCATTGTCAGCAGAGCAGACACGCAGCCCTCCCGTCTCTTGACACCTGACAGCGAGCTGGCTAAACACCAACAACAGCTGATTATAAGCTAACATCTATTGTTAGCTTGCAACAGCTTGGATAGGCTCCAGCCCACCTGTGATCCTGAATTGGATAAGCAAAAGAAAAACTTCAACCTTTTTGCCCGGAAATTGTATTACGTTACACTTTCACTGCGACCAACAGCTAATGCATGAGGCATGGCTGTTGTCATGCACAGTTTGATCATGAAGGCACGGCTGCTGCGTCAACCTCCATGATGTGGGAATGTGCGGTGAATTACAGAGCGTTTGATTGTTGTTCCGTTTTCACTTCATTGGTTGTCAGCGTTAACTCTGCTCTTCAGGCTCACTTCATGTGTTTTTATGGTTTATTTTTAACAGGTTAGGTGTGTGTGTTACTGGTGTACGCTTTTAAAACAAAAAACTTTATATACAGACGTTAGGCTGTCTGATTCTTGGGTTTTATGTTATTTTTGGAGCTTTTAAAATTTTCAATATTTATTTAAGTCTGTATTTCTCTTTAGGTTTTTCTGTTGTTCTCAAGTTTGAAGTTAGGTTCTTTTATTTGGTAGGTTGAGTTATGGATCTCATTATTCTATAGTGAGTCCTTTGAAATACAGACTCTCTGATTTGTGTGTTTACTTTAATCTCTACCTTACCTACTTTAATCCTATTTAATCCTATGAAAACTTTTATTTTTTGCATTACCTTCTGTTCTGGCTTCTGTCTCAAGTCTATCATTACAGCCTTCTGAGTGTTAATTTTGTATTGTGGTTTGCATCTGTGTTTAAGAAGTTTTCATTTGGGTTATTTTCTGTTTGATAATTAGTTGTTTGGCCTTGAGTTTTACTTCCTGCGTGTGATTGTCATGAGCACTTTAGGCTGTTCCTCATACACCACCTGTCTCTATTTCTTCAATCAGCCCTCTGTGTATATGCAGTCCTGTTTGTCTTTGTCATATTGTCTGTTGTTGAGTTTCTTGTGTTAACTTTCCTGCGTTCCTATTTGTAGTCAGTTTTTTGCACTTTTTCTGTGCTTTGGATTATTCAGCTTCCATGAACTTGCTATGTGCTTTTGTAATAAATGCAGGTCTACAAATGGCCCTGCATTTATTCCACAAATGGATCTGCATTTAGGTGCACTGATAGGATGAAACCTGAGGATGATAGGATTGGATTCTGACTTCAATCATTATTATATACCTGATTTCTTTGAGCTTCTCTGACACAGAAACCACTTTTAATAAAGTACAAGAAAGTCTGGCTCCCTGGAAGCAAAATACAAAGAAATGAAAGGGTGGCTCAAGACTTTTGCACATTACTTTAATAACCAGGGTGTATAAATAACTTAACAGTCATTTGGTCTTGAGCAATAGTTCTCCAGGCTTTCTGAAGGTCTTACAAAGTTTTTCTTTGGCTGCCGTTCACTAATTTTCAGTACAGTCCTCGAACCTGATCATTTTCAGAGTTTTCATTGTTAAGACACTTAACGCTGACCTCTGAGTCATTCAAGCATAAAAAGGCAGCTAACTAAAGGGATTAATCAGTGGTGTGTTTACATATAAGAGTCAACAGCAAAAAGTTCATTTAAAATTGCATCTTTAAGCACTTTGTTACTAGCAGCTTGTGGCAAAAACACATCACTGGTTGTCATTTATGTAACTGAATATACAAAAGATATGAAAGATAATACAGTTTGACAGGCATAAAATTGTATTTTGCTCCAAAGAGCTGATTCCAAAGGAGCTATTTGCTGAAAACTGAAAAAAAGGACAAGTGTAAGACAAAAGCAGCAGTGCACCTAAACACTACAGCTGATGAACAGCATCTCAAAGTGATGTCCATAAGAAACGGGGAAAAAAGACCTGACACAGAACCTGGGAGATGAATGTGGCACTTCAGCTGATCCATCTACTGCTTGTTGAAGCCTCATCAGAAACGGTCTCAGTGGAGGAGTAGCTGTCAAGAAGCCATTCTAAAGGAAGGGAAATGGGCAGAAAAGGCTGGACTGAAAATCAGTGGCAACACACACCTTATGGAATAATGAATCCAAACGTGAAATTTGAGTTCAAACAGTTGTCAGAAGGTGCAGAGGAGGTCAGGAGAGGGGTACTGGTTGTCCACAGGCATCTATGGCGCAAGTGCTGTCATGGTTTGGGATTGCAGTTCAACAAATGGTGTTGTGGATTTTGTTGCATCATGTGATTCCATCTGAAAAGCCTCTGACTGGCAATGGGTTCTTGGATAGAAACTGATGGTCGTGGACTGGCCTCCAGAGCCCAGACGCCAACATTAATGAGGCAGCGTGGGGTCATCTTCACAGAGACCCGAACAAATGTCAGCCAACATCCAAAGAAGAGTTTTGAATGTCCTTCAACAATCCTGGAGAACTATTCCTGCCTACTGTAGGTGCATTCAGGCTATGTTGAAGAAAAAAGGTGGTCATATGGGCGTTTTGCCTTATATGCTGTGCTTCACTTATTTCCCATTTTCCTCGTAACATATAAAGAAATTAGAGGTGATTCAAGGGTTTTACAGATATTAAAATGTTATGGGCGTATTTATTTCTTAATCTTTAAAATGCAGGCTAATGAAATATTGCCGTGAACCTACCAGGATAAAGAAAAAACAATCTTATGTGGCATAGTTTTTCTACATTTACAACTTTTTACTCTTTTATTTCTTTAGAGGCATCATCTTTTGAATTGTAACTAAATAAATGAGGTGCTCCTTTTGAACACACGTTGCTGCAAGTAGTCACTTTATCCTTCAGGGTTCAAAAAGATTAAGAATAACTGTCTATACGTTTCATACACACTGATTAGGAGGAGGAGGAAGTGAAAACAAGGATGACTCTCCTGCCCTCCCACAGCGCTACAAGTATTTTACCAGGAAAAAAAAGGCCGAGAAGTGTAGATAACTCCATGCCACGCAACTATCACATTGTTTGCTATAATTAAACTCTGCAATCCCCAGTGGATGCTCAAAGAGACTTCAGTCAGTGGGAACATGTCACAAGCTCCCAGCAGGTTGTTTGTATTGTCAGTGATGGTTTATCAATACCCTGGATCTTAATCTTTCTTTCCCCGGCGCACTGCGGTCCCCGGGCTTTTCTACATCGACC
This sequence comes from Apistogramma diplotaenia, assembly GCA_015052665.1. NCBI lineage: Eukaryota > Metazoa > Chordata > Actinopteri > Cichliformes > Cichlidae > Apistogramma > Apistogramma diplotaenia. Next base: position 8,509 of record VOQJ01045002.1, on the reverse strand, counting down.
TTTATCAACTGGTATTACTGCGTGAATGAATGACTTCTGCTGTGAAGAGAGATTGTCTTTAAATCCCCATGGAAATTAACCTCAACACCAATGTTTTGCTTCCTATATCCCCTTTAATGGCTTTTTAATGAAACCATAAAAGGAGCCCTTTAAATTTAGCAATTACCCGTAAAACTTTAATGTTCACACAATGAGTCATTTCAGCCATTTTTTTGGCATCGCAGTCTAGTACATGGCCTTTCAGAGACACGAGGTCACCGCCGATTTTGCACTATACATTAATAATATAATGTAAAATGAGTGTATGGATGATTCATTTTGATGGAGAAAGTCTATGAAAGATTTACCAATTTTTCCTGATCCCAAACAACTGCATCCGTGCCCTCAAAACACAATAATGGCATCCATATTTGAAAAGAGCAGTGGCTTGGAGGCGTTTTATCATAATCATAAACTATTTCCCTCAGGGTAAGACCCCACTTCTTCTTTAGGCCTTGACACCATAGGTTAGTGAGAGGTGAGTGTCTCTCTATCTTGAGCATACAGAAGAATGGACTCTTGCATGTCCCTGCTGGCCCTGAAGGCTATCAGGTTCAGGCATCTATACAGTGAAAATGCTCCCTGTCCAGTGCCCTCTTACATTCATCATCACCCTTATAATGTCTGGAAGAAATATGCTGCTGTAAGTATCATCTTTCATCGGTGTCACGGGCTGAGTCTCCCATTTGTTCTGAAGCCATAAAGTTCCTGTAATTCTTGTGGGCAGTCCCTGCTGGACTTCTAGGGCTGCAGGTCTGTAAAAACAAAAAAAGACAACAGGGACTGGGCAGTTGTGGGGGTAAAAGGGCGTGATCAGTACAGCAAAACTGAGATTTTAGGGTTCTGCTTAGCTTGGGCGGTGCTGTACTGACTGTAGCTGTCAATTCCAGGTATGTAAGCAAAACACACCAAATTAAATACTATGAAAAATTAGTTTAATATGATTTTTATCTTTTCATCACAGAGGAACACTTCCTTTCATTGATTTAATTTATTTGGCTGCAAAACATATTTTTGTACCAGTCTAGAGGGCCTTGTTCTACTTTTACTGATTAAATTTCTGGCCAAAACCTGTCTCCACATTTTCAAACACTAATAGCAAAGCAGACGAAAATGGAACAAAATAATTACATTTTACCCCAAGAGTAGGTAAGATGTTGTGCTAAATAAAAACAATCTGGCCCTGAAAAGGCCAAGCCTGCGCAAGAAATATGCAAAAAAATAGTCATAAGCAAGGAAATGATATGTTGATGTATTCATCTCTAAATAAATTACCTACTCCACAACCTTTGCTGTTCGCGCAGCCATTAAGACTTTTATTGCCTTGATGGTCTGAGTCTGGATTTATGATTCCCACCCACAAAGTATTCCTACTGTAGCTCCTTCCTTTCTTCTGCAGTGTGGCAGCGATTTTGTCATCAATATACACTTTGACTGAACTTTATTTCGGAGTGTATAAAATGTAGTATTTACAAAATCCTTAATATATCATAACAAGGAAGTTCTGTGGATATTTTTGCACTAGAAGCTGCTGAAGGAGATATGCTGGTACCCTGCTAAGACAAGAAAGGTTCTTCTTTGGCAAATACTTCAGCTGCTTGTTATATATTTTTCTATGTCCAAAGAATTTTCACAAAAATGATCAAACTCATGAGCTTCTTTTTGTGCTATAATTCAATAGGATGGCGCTCTAGCTCATGTCATTGTTGCCTGAAGGACGTTTTATTTACTGTTATGGGTTTAGTTTTGTTTTTTTATGTTTGTAAATATTTTACAATGTATCCAATGTGTCTTTTTTGGGTGGCATATAAATTAGAAGTTATGGTGGTGAATCATTAGAAATATATTTTTTTCCAAAACGATGCATGATAATAACCCAACACATGGAAAGTTCTTTCTGTAGATTATTATTGTATTGCCTAAATAATGGAGTGGGACCTTAATCTACTGGCAGAGGCAGACCAGACATTTGCCTTTAAATTACACAATAATGACAGAAATACATTAAATATTGACAGTGTTACAGACATTACAACTACGGGCAGAAAACCGTTTTTTTATGGCTGCTCGATTATACGTTTTGTCTAGGGAGTGATTAAAGAAAGTAGTTTATTTACATTTTAAACATTTGAATTTAATGTTGTGCATTAATATAAATACTTAGCTTGTTGAAAATACTTGAAAAAAAATACACAGATCCATAAGTCGGCATGGTTCTGACACATCTATTCTCTAAGAAACGTTCAGAGCAATTTCTGTCATACCCCCTGCAATAAAAATGGAGCACTGTAAGTTTACAATGACACATAAATAAAATTCAAATGTAAGGTTTTTATACACACTGGAATCCACTTCCATATCTGCTCACGGCACACACATCTTTAGGTACGCCATAAAGGCCCCTTGTGGGATCAATAAAGTATTCTATCTATCTAAGCAGGGAGTTGTTGGAACAATGACGAGTTCTTGAACTGGCCATCATCCAAGAGAGTGAACCTGTGAAATCTGTGAAACATATATCATGAAGAACTTGTGCCGTTAGCTCCATCACCTCCAGATGCTGTGTGCTAGATTGTTAGAAGGTGATGGATGTGATAATTAGTTAAGCAGTTTCAAACTGTAGTCCTTGTTGATACAACACACTATCATTCAGTTGACTGGCCAAATACTTTACAAGAAGAGGTCATAGAGTTCCAACATCATCTTCTCTGTTGCAGCCGTCCAATCTGGAATGTGTGGATTCATGTGCATGTACACAGTGTTGTTTTTCCAGCTTTATATGGATAATGATATGAACATTTTCATAGGACCTGTTAAAAGCAGCATATTTATCCTGCATAAATATCCTAGACTTAAATGTGAGGTTTTAGCTGTCCAGCAGCTAAACCTTTGCCAGAATTAAGTTGTGAAACAGGACAACGATCACAAGCACTCCAACAAATCTCCAGCAGAATAGCTGGAAAAGAAAAGAATCAAGGTGCTGCAGTGAACCAGGCTGAAATGATGTGGCAGGACCCTAACCCTGTCTGCGGTCATCTTCACACACTTCACACATGTGTGACGCCTCAGTGAGGTTAGGGAGCATGTGGTCTTGAAGAATGTGATCATGAAGAAATCACCTAATGTTGTTTAAAGTCATAATGTGTGCTGTAATGTTCTAAAAAGTGATGTTATAATTAATCTGTGGTAACGTTCTAAAATACTGATGTGCTTTTCTTGTACGCTTCCTGGAAGTGTTTTTATCACTTACGGGGCAAAGAACCGAATATGGTAACTTCATCGACCGTGAATTTCTACATGAAAATGAAACATTTTGAAAAATGTCACAAAAGTAATCAAGTCTCATTATGTCCTCCGATAACACTCTAAGACTGAACTTTTGAATTTCAAAATATTTCAATGCCCTTTAAATGGTTAAGAGAGCTGTGCAAAAAAAAAAGAATAAAGTCAAAATTAAAATGAAGAAATAAAATGCCAGAATTCCTCCAAATAATGAGAGACCGATAAAGTCATACAGAAAATTATTGCTTAAAGTTATTCTTGCTAAAAATGGTTTTCGAAGTGACTGAATCGTGGATGTACGTCATCTTTATAGGACTGCATAGAACAAAAAAAATGATCATGGTTTTGTAACCATCTGTGGTCATCATCCAACCCCAACTCCAACCCTATTATTAACTCTGGCCCTAGGCAGTCAGAATGTATAAGTTTTTGTTTTCATTCATTAAAATAAATAAGAAGTTTATACATTAACTTTTAAAAAGCAACACATACAAAAATTGTCAGGTTTAAAACCTGTGATGACTTACATCTCAGAGAGTTAAAGCACAACAGCTGCCACATGTTCCAAACTCCTATGTCTTACGCCAGGATTGTGCATCCCTATAACACTTCCTACCACATACTATCTATCCAGATACATTAGCTACAAAGTTATCTGTCAAACTTCCCCATGTACACAATCAAAAGTTTTCAATCAAATCGTTTTCATTTCACATTTAGCCACGAGACCGGATTAACAAATATCACCCCTGTTGTGTCAGTTAATAAATTAGAAACACTTCACCTCCTCTAAAACTGTTGACATGACAACAGTTAGTGAGTCGCTCATTGCCTTCATTTGTCATTCTGTGCAGAGCATTAGTGCTCACATGCAGTGTTTAATCATCATCATCTGCAGTTACTTGGCACGCAGATACGATCTTAACCTATCAATAGCATCGCTGGATACAAGATCAAGCAGATCTGTGTATTCATTATGAGTGAATGTCTCATAATCCAAGTCAAGATGTTCAATTTGAGACATAATGTTCCTCTCTGTACTTGCTTTTCTTCAGTTTTTAATATCAAAGATTTTGTACTGCACTCCTAAGATGTATTTCCTGTTTATCTGTCCCCGCTCCTACTTTCTGGCAGTAGGCAAATGATCACATTTTTCTCTTAGGGCGCAATGCCCTTTATAAAGATGTACAATGTTTTTCAGCTTTAAAATAGGTTCAAACATATATGAGGCAAAGTGACTAAAACTTTGTGGGCACATTAATTGGAACATGTATCTGATTTCCCAAACATCAGCCTATCCCAGTGTAAATGAAAATAACTCGGGTAAAATCGAATCAAATATCCTCGTTTGTCAAATGTACCAGACAAATAAAGCTTGACATACAGTGTCGACTCTGTTGTAGACTTGTTTTTGCAGAGTTGCAGGTGAAACACAATTGGTGGCACTGTGACCTTATGGCAAAAAGATCTGGGTTTAGTGCCTCAAGAAGGAGATTCTGTGTAAAATGCAAGTAGAAGAAGAATTGATTCATAAAGCATTTAAACCTGTAAGCACCACACTGTGCATCTTAGACACTGCAGTGAAGGAGTCGGGGGTTTTAAACTGACCTGGCTGCAGTCCAGGCCCGAGGCCTGTAATGTGAAGCAGGATTTGGGCTTATCCAGGTAATTTCAGAAAACCTTTGGTTTTCAGTATTACAAAGGTGATTCACTTCTTTGCAGTGTACACCATGCTAAGTTATGATACTGCCTGCTGACTAATAAATTCTCCAGAACATAGCATCACCATTTCTGGAAGATTCCTCTGACATTTGTCTCCTTATAGTGAGTATTTTAAGTTAAATAAATTATTGTTTGATCTTACTTCATACTCTACTGCCAGTAAACCAGTCTATATTTTTGACTGTTTTTGATTTGCCAGTGTCCTCTCTTGTGAACACACTCATGGCCAAACTATAGTTCCAAAGAAATTATGACACACATATACAATTAAGTGACCTTCCATTCCTAATCCATAAGGTTTAACATGATTTTAGCCCACCTTTTTAAGCTGTAACAACTTCAACTGTTTTATATACTGTCAAGCATTAGGAGTGTTTAAAGGATTCCCAACATTCCTTCTAGAAGCACATTTATGATGTCAGACATTGATGTTGGATAAGAAGGCCTGGCTCACAGTCTCCACACTAATTCATCCCAAAGCTGTTCCGTCAAGTTGAGGTCAGGACTCTGTGTAGGCCAATCAAGTTCTTCCACAGCAAACTCACTCATCCATGTCTTTATAGTACTTGCTTTGTGCACTGGTGTGCAGTCATGTTGGAACAGGAAAGGGCCATCCCCAAACTGTTCCCACAAGTTGGGAGCATGAACCTGTCCCAAATATCTTGCTATGCTGAAGCACTCATAGTTCCTTTCACTGGAATTAAGGGGCTGAGCCAGACTCCTGAAAAACAACCCCAAAGTATATTTCCTCCTCAGCCAAACTTTACACTTGGCAAAAATGCCATCAAACTCCTGGCAACCACTAAACCCAGACTCATCCATTGGATTGCCAGATGGAGAAACCATAGAACACGTCTCCACTGCTCTGGGGTCCAGTGGCAGTGTGCATCTGCTGACCCACTCTGTGATCTTACACGGCCTACCACTTCGTGGCTGAGTTGCAGTTATTCCCAGCTGCTTCCACTTTGTTATAATACCACTAACAGCTGAATGTTTTCCTTGTGAATTATTTATTGAATAGACTAATAAAATTATTTGATGAGGCTAAAGAATTAAATGCAACCTTGTTTGTGAACCCATATGCTGACCAGTTTGAACCAGTTTCAAAGCCACTCTAAACCTTTCAGAATTTTTTTTACCATTCTGATATGGGTATTTACTGCAATTATGTTTATTTAATTTACTAATTATTATATTAGTCTCACACACACTGTAATAATGAACACTGCATGCTTTAGATTAATAGTATAGAGCTGAGGCCTGATATATTTACTCCTAGCATGCTGGAGGCCTGAGTGGGATTCAGGTATCTCCTTGGTTCACATGACATTGTATCACCTCATGTTGTATTTCAGGTCACTGTATGACAGCGTGCCCCCCTGAAACTTAGTTCTGCAGACCCACCTGTGTTAAAGTAATATGAATTAGTGTGGGGTAAACTTTAGCTAAGTGGGGATTGTCTTAGAGGATTTAGTTGGGAGAAGATCCATCATTAGTCAGAGTCTTCCAGTGCTCTGGTGACGTGACGTCAGAAAGAAATTGGAAGCGAGCCCAAAGGTAATTGGTCTGCATCAGGTTTCAGGGGATGGCACTTTATGCAAATTAGGAGAGGTCAAAGGCAAATGGGCAGAGTTGAGATTTTCAGTTCATAAAATGACAGGTCTTTGTTTCTCTCTTCTCCTCTTTCTCTGTATGGTGTCTTGTCTCAATTCTGTTACTGTGTGTTTTGCAGAACCAAGATGTCTAATAAACCAGCAATGGAACCTTCTCATCCCAGTGATTTTTGGAAACTTTGGTCTTAACTGAGTTTGAATTTTCAACCAAAAGGAGCATGGAGACATCTTAAATTATGACCCAACAAAACCTCCACTAGACTTCCAGCTGCCACTGTCAAGCCTAAACGTCCCAAAATATTACAGATACCAGTTATGCTGGAAGACAACAACACAAAGGGCATTTGATGCTCCAAATGTAGAACACCAATGTCAAAAATAAAATCACTGCTGTTAGTCCAGCGAATTTCAGCATCTGCTTTACCCATGAGGAATATTCCTGTGTTTGATGGTGACCCTGTACAGTTCAAATTTTTTCTGAGAGCCTTTGAAAATTGTGTGGAGGATAAAACCAACAACCTCAGTGACTGCTTGTATTTCCTGGAACAATACACAAGGGGGCAGCCTAGAGATCTGGTTAAGAGCTGTCATCATCTTCCCCCTGGAGAAGGACACCAGAGAGCAAAATCACTCCTCACTGAACATTTTGGCAGCAAACACTAAATTTCTTCTGCTTCTATGGATAAAATCTGCAACACAACAGGACAAAATAAACTTCTTAAAGGAAAAAAGAATTAGTTTTGGCTGTTTGAAGAATGGACACATAAGCAAAGACTGCAGGAGTCATTCAGATTGTCGAGTGTGTCACCAGAAGCACCCATCTGTTCTGTATGTTGAAAATGAGGATACAACAGCACCCCTCAGGGAGACAAATGGAGCAGTGAGCACCCCTGCTTTACTGGAACATCAGCAAACATGTGGCCGTATAAGGGCTGGCAAGGAGGACAATGCTGTCTTCTCCATCGTTACTGTGAAGGTGAAAAACCAAAAGACTAACAGGTCAGTGCATGTGTACACCTTTCTGGACCCTGGGTGGTTCGGGTACATTCTACGTCAAGAGGATGGCCTGGCCCTACTTGAGCAGAGTTACATTGTATGACTTGGCTGCAGGTGTGGCTTTGCTCACTGGAACATATGCTCCCAAAGTGCTGGAGCCATAGGAGCTGATCAATAGCCAAGGTGATGGACGCTACGCTGGGTAATAAACAAAGCTCTTTGCGCTGGAGACTCTGGAGGTAATTCTGTCCGAACAGGCTGCACTGTCGTAACAGCGAACCACATAGCTGTTGAACACTTGGAAAGCATGTTAATACAGCAGTGCAATCACGATTTTAATAAAACTGCATCAGAAGAGTGGAGATGTCAAGAGAGGACATTAAATTCATGAGCGTTATGAAGAATACAACAAAGCTGTATGAAAGGATGGACACTATTCACCTCTTTCGGCACTCGGCAAGGACGGATGCATTTCTTCTCTCTCCCGCCCTCCCCCGTTTCCCTGCTTGCTGCTTCTGCTGAAGAGCTCTCTTCACACTCTATCTGTATTAAAATCGAAAACCATGGATTTGGCAAACTGGGCGACAACTGTGATAAAAGTGATTGACAAGATTTTTTTCCACGACGAGACTGGGGGAAGGAGAGCGCACCTGTCCTCGTGGCACTGTCCCAGTATTTGGATATCTGGTAACAGCATCTCTTCTTATTGGGACTGGAGGATACCTGTTGTACCAACAAATTAAGAAAATCTGGCTTGTGGTTTGTACTTTGGTCGGACTACATAACTGGATGGATGGGCTGAGCAGAAGGGTACGAACTCTTACCCAGCATGGACTGGACCTGAGCCGCAGGCTGGA
>VOQJ01045001.1:0-30135 GCA_015052665.1 Apistogramma diplotaenia | reverse complement strand
GGACTACAGGAGCAGAACAGAGTCCCACCTGTCCAGCAATAACACACGGGAGATGTGGCAGGGCATTCAGCACATCACTAACTACAGAGGTAGATGAGGTAATGAGGTAAGGCGGGTGCTCTTGGCAGTGAACCTCAGGAAGGCTGCAGGCCCAGACGGAGTATCCCATTTCTCCTCCACCCGCACACTGAGCACTGGCTCCCCACAGGGCTGCGTGCTGAGCCCCCTCCTGTACTGCCTCTACACTCATGACTGCAGTCCGGCCCACAACAACAACCTCATCGTCACATTTGCTGACGACACCACAGTGGTCGGACTCATCTCAAAGGGAGATGAGGCAGCCTACAGAGAGGAGGTCCTGAAGCCGACAGCCTGGTGTTCAGTGAACAACCTGACACTGAACACCATGAAAACCAAAGAGATCATCATCGACTTCAGGAAGCACAGGACTGACCCAGCCCCCCTCTACATCAACGGAGAGTGTGTGGAGAGGGTCCACACCTTCAGGTTTCTTGGTGTCCTCATCTCTGCTGATCTTTCTTGGTCAGATAACATCACAGCTGTTATCAAGAAGGCTCAGCAGCGACTTCACTTCCTGAGCTCATGCATTGAGAGCCTGCTGATGTACTGTATCACCTCACCCTGTCAGACAGACAGACAGGGTGAGGCTTGAGAGGGTAGTCAAGACAGCACAGAGGATCATTGGCTGCTCTCTCCCCTCACTGGTGGACATCTACACCTCCCACTGCCTCCATCTACACCACCCTAGCACTGACCTGTTTGACCTGCTGCCCTCTGGCAGGCACTACAGGTGCATCAAAGCCAGAACAAACAGACTCAGGAACAGTTTCATTCTTTAATTTACATAATCAATACAGCTAGAAATTGGATGAATTTAACAGTTTGATACAGGCCAAGACCTGAGCCAATCCTGGCACAAGGGATCTGGACCTGCTGGAGGGACTATGTCTCCTAGTACATGCTTCCACCAGGAAGGTTCTGCCAAGAATCTTTGAGGAGCTTGGGTCAGAACAAAGGTCTCAAGACAATTTTTACTTCCCAAGCAATGATGGTTTGAACTTTCTGAAGGTTCATAAACTTTAGGCTGGGGCTAGCACTGCTATATAGCATTTATTGGTCGAGTAATTGTGCAGCCACCATTTTAGAAACTTTCAAAACTGGTTTGCTTCTTTTCTCCTCATTGAGTATCTGCCATGATGACGCCTACCTTAGAATTTACACTAAAATTACTTGAACCAGTCATCACTTTTTGAAATATCAGCTGACTGATTAATATTTTATATTCATGGGGCTTTAAAGTATGGTCTGAACCTTTCCTGACTGTGGAACCAGTATTACTAAATCAGTAAATTACTAACACTACAAACACTACACGGCGTTTGTTTTTATTACACTAAGCAGGTAAGGTTTTCAGGTGTTAAAGGACACACAGTTCAGTACCTGTCTGCACAAAGTCAGGAGGTTCTCCATCTGAAACGCACAACTCAGTGTTAGACAGCTATGACACCCAGGGGTCCATCTATGGTGCCCTACTGACGCCACACTATTGTGTTTTTCCAGAAATCAATGAACACACTTGAACTTTAATGTGACACAGAACGGAAAATCTTTTGAACCAGTTCACTACATTATTAAGGAACAATGAATGAGGTAATTAAGTGATGTTGTTCTATGTTAGTAAATGTGTGCAAAGCTCCGTTTAGAGACGCTCATCGAAGGATGCTGGTGCAGATATTTATTAAAGTCAGAGAAGAGACTGCAACCAACAGCTGCAATCAGCATTTTGTCAAAGCCTGATTACAAACTCTGCTTTCTTCTTAGTTGCTGCGAGATTTCCTGATAAATAGTAAATTCCAGCTTTTGCCTGTAAGCATTTGCTGAACACCATATGACATGCCGTAGTTACAGCACCTGCCTATGACACATATAGTCAGAGCCATAATTTGTTGGACGCCATTTTTGTAGTATTTGCCTCTGCACACCACCACAGTACTGACTTTCAACTTTAATTCAAGGTGTTTGGTTATGGTGCATTAAATGATAACTGGGCTGGTTCTTATGTAGCACTTTCCTGCTCTACTTGAGCACACAAAGCACTTTATACACTTTTTATACAACACGCCTCCTTCACCTATTCCCACCCATTCATACAAGCACTTTTCCTACATGTAAGTGCATTTTTTCCTAACATTCACACGCAACAGGAGGAACTCAAGGTTCAGTGTCTTGCCCAAGGATATTTTGGCATGCAGAATGGAGCAGCCAGAGATTGAAACACCAACATTCAACTTACGCATTCATGTGAATAGGTAAGGGTGTCCAAGCTTTTGACTGGTACTGTAAATCAGTTGTAGAGTACACATTTCAATTTCAATTATATACTCACATCCTGACATTTTTTCTTAATGCCGTGCTTATGATAAATGACCAGCACGACGGCTACATTAAATGAGCGCAACGCCTGTGAGTCCACTGAGAGCCTGTCACATTGTATTTGCAGGATTGGTCCGATATCTTAAACAGGAGCTAACAAACATTTTACATTTAAACTTTTATGTTTCAATACTATGTCATAAAAAGACAGCTAACATCCAGAATGCAGCAGCCAGACAGCGAACAACACTGAATGAAATGCAACACTGTCGCAGTAATGTGCATGGATTCATTTGCTGATGCAGAAAATGTATAAATGTTGTTCTACTTGAGTCTAATCTGCTGCTGAGTGTTTTTACACTGCTGGAAACACAGACCACACACCAAGGTACCTGTTTAAACAGTCCCATCCATTTCATTTTGAAGCGATTTCCATTATCAAGCTGTGCGACAGGAAGCGTTCATGTTTAAATGGATCCAATTTAAAGCTGCAGAGCTGTAATGTGCAGTGGTCATCTTAAAAATAAAGCACTGAGAGAGACCTCAGCAATAAAATCTCTCACTGGAATTTAAATGCTTGTTACCATTCATGCTAATCAACAGATTAACCAGTTTCCGCAGCATTCATCTTGTAAGGGTGTTGCATTTTACTGTTATGCAGGACCAATCAGAAGTTTGGGCACACTCAAACTTCTGACTGGTACTGCACATTGTTTTTCATAGCTTTTATAAACATTTTATCATTATTATCTAATATGGTCACTGACTGGAGTGGGCAGCACTGACAGGGATCATTTGTGTAGAAGATTCACATGACCTGTGAAACCCCCTTTTCATGTGAGCGTGCTCAAAGCCTGAAGCAGAAAGAGAAAGTTGATAACTACTGTTGTGATACCCGTCATCTCCAGCTGGGGTCTTAGGTTTTGATGTTCCAGCTAAAGCAATGACAAGCTGGCTGCGTTTAAATTATTAGTCACACCCCTCTGGACTGTATCTCAGATGTTAATTGTGGATTATCTGACCTCACATTCAAATTAGAGGAAATTTTTATAACCCCATTCAAATGCGATAAAAAGCTGCTTATTGATTTTTGTGTGAAATATAGGTGTGACATGTTTGATGTAGGTGGACGTGCTATCAGCTGATCAATTAATTTGAGTCATCATGTGACTAATATACGCACTTCTGTCCAGAGCTCCTTTGGATGGGACAACAGGTAGCTGGCGTCCTTGGCGGCCACAAATAGGTGTTCCTGTTGGACTTGTCAGGGTGGAACCACCTCGAGCGTTTCCCCTAATAGGAGAAAAAACAAAATAAGGGATCAGACTACCAACCTGAAAGGAGAGACAAAGGTCAAAGGTCAGGGATCACTGTCAGATTGACTGATTAGATTGAGTCTGGTCAGCGTGTAGTTTGGCACAAAGAGTCTGTCGGATTGGAACTGCAACTGATGAAGAGCCTGCAGTCCCTCCAGATGTTTACTCTCCAGAAGCACTAACACACAAAGTTCTTCTGAATACTGCACATGCAACCACACCCAGTTGTGATGTCACAGAGACCTGAAGAACACCTGGACATTACAGCAGCCAGATGGAACTGGATACCTCTGGAGGTCAAAAAGACAAGATCCTCTCTGAATGTTAGGAAAGTTTTACAACATGAAGAGAAAAAAAATCCACATTGGAGTGTGAAAGAATCCACTGGGTGTGTTCAGAGCTGTGACCACAACCAGAAACATCCCTACTTCAATTTGATATCTGTATGTTTACAGAGTCTGCTGAACATCCAATAGTCAGGTGTCAGAAAGCTAACAGTTCTTCAGGAGCACATGCAACACAACCAGCAAACAAACAATGACCAACAATGATGCCCCCCCCACCACCACCAGCACCAAAAAAACAAACAAAAGTCAATCAGAACATAAAATGCACGGGCAGATATGAAATGTCCAGGTGCTGGTGATGTCACTGGAACACGGCATGGGGCTACAAAAAAAGCAAAAATAAAAATGCCATGGTCAATGTTGAGTCAGAACTAACTTCTCTAACTAAAAAACATGCAAAAACATGCAGCAAACAGCAGGTGACAGAGCTGCTTTCTGATTGGTTGGCTGAGGGTCACCTGATCAAGGCAGGTGAGGGGGGGGCAGACCGTCCAGACCTCATGTGGGTGGAGTCAGATCGATCGGTGGAGTGTGAGCGCGTGTAGATGGGTCGGTCGGCCGAGCGGGATCGACTGTAGTAATCCCTCCGGTCCATCCCCCGACTGTACCTGCACATCACCATGGCAACTGTCACCTATTACTATGACAACCATTGCAGCTTCAGGAGAGGTTAGTCAGTCACATCCGTTTGGTGACCAGGCCTTCGTCACCTGTGGGGAACTGGGAGTCAGGAAGTATAAGGCACTGAAAGCTGATCAAAAAGCACCAAAGAAGAGGACGCTTTTATTTGGCACTGAATTTCCCAGAAGGCTTTAGTGAGAGCAGCAGTTTTTCAGTCTCTTTCACCTGAACTGGAAAATATATAAATGGTTTTATTTGTCATTTACCTTTTGCCTTCCCCTTAACTTGAATTAGAGGGCCAATACATTCAGATTAAATAATCATTGTGGGTGACTTGAACATTCATGTTATATTTGAGAGTTTGAGAATAACAGTTTCAACCAAGCACCAAACTATGAAAAAATTAATTGGGGGAAGAAAAAATAAAATAGTTCCTAAATGTCAGAAAGGGTTTCGAGTCTCCACAGACATCCCATGTTAAAATATCCAACTTGACAGCAGAAATAAACATGTTTACAGTCTGATACAAAAACAGTTGTTGCCTCTATAACTAACTTTGCTCTTCATACCAATGTGGCTCTGCAAAAATGCGAGACTTTCCAAACCACGACCTTCATGAATGAAGCTACGCACCCTGCCCGGTATGAGTGCAAGATAGCTGAATGAGAGTGGAAGAAGAACAAGTTCCAGGTGTTGTTCCAGGTATTGAGGGTTTTTTATCAGAAGCTGATAAAACTAAGCACTTTCTGATCTGATATTAATATTATTCTGATATCTGCCACAATCCTTGTGGTTAATTTTACAATAATTTGAAGAAAAAAAGCAGCTCTGAGGAAATAACTGCTCCTCTGATAGAGGAAAACAAGAACAACCCAGTAGTGTAGCCAGGCTGACAGGCTGAGAGCTAAGTGGAGATGAATATTTCTTTAACTACTAACTACTTACCCATCACCGTCTCAGAGGCATCATTACATACAGCTACTTTCAGTACTGCAGATATCTGTTTAGACTCTTTCTCTCTCTGATCTTTCTGAGTTAACCATCAATGTGTCTATTAGACCCCATTCCTAGACTCCTCAAAGACATTCTACCATTAGTTAATGCTTCAATCTTAAGTTATGCAGTAGGACAATGAACTGAAACACACCAGAAAGTCAATGGCTCAAAAAACTAAATGAAGGCTTTCCCAAATTTATATTAAAATTTGTCTGATGATACAAAACATCCAAGATTGACAAAGATGCAAAAAAACGAAAATCAAGATGGGAGAAAATACTTTTTCATGGAATTGTATATAACACCAATACACAACAACAGTCACATCAAGGGACTTTTTATGGCAAGTCCCTATAATATTAAGAGAGAAACCCAAACATTCAGATGGCCTCCTATGAGCAGCACTTAGTGACAGTGGGAAGGAAAAACTCCCTTTAAACAGGAAGAAACCTCTGGCAGAACCATGGTCAGGGAGGGGCAGTCATCCTTCCCTTACAGTATAAAGTGATATCAGCTGCCTAATAACATATGCATAAAAGAAACTTCAACTGAACTGAGTACACCTGTTCCTTAGTGCCACACCTATGGGTCTGTCTAGATGTCCACATGTCTGAAAGTCAAACTGTCTATGTATCCATCTGTTTACCTCAGCAGTTCCTCATCGTAGGCGTCGGGCTCATAGGGGAAATCAGGGATGAAGTCCTGACTGAAGAACAGAAAGACGTCAGAACTGTACACGATCAGTCTGAACCTGCCATCAACCTCTAAAACGACATCACTTGTAATTCCCAGCGCTCACCTGTAGTCATCACAGCTCCCATTGATGATGTGGTTTGTCCAATTGTGGTTTGGGCCATTAAAATATCTTGCACACAGAAAAACACACACGTTGATGAAAAATCTTCCTCATTACTGTTACTGCTGGTACTACGACTGCTGTGTTTTCTAATAGAGAAGTACCTGTCGTGGGAATCAAGAGAGTAGGCAAGAGACATCCTCCTCAGTGGCCTTCTGAATACACAGTGAGAAGCAGATCAGGTCAGTCAGACCAGTACAACTGCTGGGCTACAACCGGTACTACAAACTGTACCACTAATGGCTCTACTGGGGCACTAAAACTACACACCGATTACAACCTGGACTACAACCAGTACTACGACAGTAATTAAGCCAGCAGTACAAACAGTACTACAACTCTGAGCTGCAGTGGCAGAACCAGTGCAGAAGCAGAACTAAAAGGTGCAGCACAAAATAACCAGTTCTACAGCCAGAGAAGAACACCTAACACTTTGACAGTAATAAAGAGAACTTAATCAGCTTCTAAAACCTGCACTGTGATCAGATCTACAATCAAGTATGCAACCTGTTTCCTTATTCAGACCTGTTCATCTGCAGCAGAAGGGTGGGGTTTACCTGACCCCGACTCACCTGCTGCATTCATTGATCAGTTTGTAGATTTTAACAATATTAAATGATACAGGCTGCATGCTGAGTAGCTGGTGTCCTATCACGTATATTCATATATCTTAGCATAGTTACCTGTCTAGGCTGCTGTACTGGCTGGCATCAGAGTGTGCTCTGCTCAGTTTGGAGCCCTGCAGCAACCGCACCGCATCCTCCCGATATAACGGGTACAAAGGGTTACCGCTGGCAACCAGATGTCAAAGGTAAGAGTTGCAAGAAAAGAACAGTCTGGATAAATTTAAGGTGAAGCCTTTAGGAAGACCACTGGCTATCTGGGCTCCAAAACATAATCAGTTTAAAAATTAAACTTCAGATAAAACCCTTGAACATTTAGTATTACACTTTTAAAAGTTGCCAGAGTGACAAAACGCATGGAAAACAGAGAACTGTCAGGAAAGGGAAGATTACAACTAAGGTGAATTGTATACCTGTCAGGATGGCAGACCAACTTTAGCTTTGCTAATGTAGACATCAGAGTGAATTTGGATGGTGGTATGGTGTTCTAGAGAGTGAAACAGCTGGGGATACTGCCAAGATACATTAACTTGTTCAGAAAGTACCTGAACAGCAAAATGAATGACATCAACAGAGCACACAGATGGTCAAAGTCACTCAAGGGACTGCATGATACTGAGGACCATCTGGATTTTTAGAAGATGGTGGCTGATCTACGACAGCTAAAAGTACACGTGATGAAATTATCTCAAGTATAATCCGTCCTGATCAAGCTGGTTTTATCCAGTCAGAAATTCTGGAGTAACAGACACCTCCTAGACATCAGTTAGACATCTGTGTTGAGTCTTTGCCCGGCCTACATACATAACTGGAAACTTTCTGAATTCTACGCAGTAACCTACGAAATAACCTGACCTGCCCCTCTCGAGAAAAGTAACTACATTTCGGTTTCGATGCAGCCTGCAACAATTGTGATTTCCTTCTTTAGGACTGTTAATACCTCCCATGTATTTCCGGCTACGTTTTCCCAAATTTGTAAAATTTATTAGTGAGAATAACAATGTCAATATAGAGAATAATAATCACAGCAATAATATAAGGACTCACAAATCTCAGCAAATTCCAGGCTATCAAGAATGGATGTAAGGATATATACAAAGAAGTGGGAAAAAAACTGGAGGGACAAATATGTTTGCACTCGGGGAAAAAAACTGTCCACAACAAAGATTGAGGACCCAGGAGTCCAAGAATTTTTGGTTATTTTACATCTGAGAAAGCTGAGCAGCACTATATATTCCTCCCTCTTGAACAATATGGATTTAGCCAATAATTTATTGGTTGTTTTGGCTTCTACATGAGAATGGTAAATTGACTGGTAATTACATAGTGCCGTTCTAGTCATTCTGAGCACTTTCTACAATTCTCATTCACCAATTACACCCACATTCATACAGCACTTTTATCTCTGCTTTACTTACTTTAATTTTATCTTAACATTCACACACACTCACACTGATGGATGCATCAGGTTTCAGTATCTTGCCTAAGGATACTTCCATATGCAGTCTTTGGGGATCGAACTACTGACCTGCTCTACCACCTGAGCCACAGCTAATAATGTTTTGTGTCACTTGATTTATTATAAATCTCTAGATAACGACTCATAAGCTTCAACGAAAGCACACCCTCTGTTGAATCATATGTAATTTACATTCACATTATTCACTTATTGCATCTTTAGGGATTCGTTTCCTTAGTGTAGCTATTAGCTTAGCTCTCTGCTGAGCTAACTAACAGCCCGGTGTCGTCTCCTGTTCCTCCAGCACTTTCCTGATCTGTGCGACACATTTAGTTATTACCTCCATTACTAATAACAGTACTTGTAATAAATGTAGTGTGTTTGTAGCTTTGGAGGCCTTTGGAGAACCAACGCCAACAAACTAGCTTGGCCATTGTTATCTCTCCTGATTCCGAGCAGCCAGGAAAGCAGGCTGGCTGGGTGACTGTGAGGAGGAAGTGTAGCCGTAAACAGAAGTCCCCAGTACATCAACAAGCCTTTCACATCTCTGATTAATTATTTTTCCATGACAAATCTGTCAAGGAACAAACTCAGATTACTGGCGACTCTGTTTTAAGAAACGTGAAGCTGGAGACACCAGAAACCATTGTTGATTGTCTTACAGGGGCCAGAGCAGGTGACATAGAAGGAAATCTGAAACTTCTGGTTATGGCTAAACATAGCTTTAATAAAATAATAATTCACCTCAGCAGTAATGACACCTGATTATGTTAATCGGAGGCCACAAAGTTAATATAAAATCAATGTGTAACTTTGCCTCACCAGTCAGACCAGGAGTGACATGTTTAGCTGTGTTCTCCTTAAGTCGCTGTCTGTCTGAGTGACATCAAAAAACACGATGTGTGATAATTGGGAAACTTTCTGGGGGAAACCTGGCCTTCTTAGAAGAGGTGGCATCCATCCTACTTTGCATGGAGCAGCTCACATTTCTAGAAATCTGAATTTATCACCCCCCCCCCCCCCCAGAAAAAAGTGAAAGAAGCAGACTTGCAGCCTTACATGCCTTTCTGCCACCCCCCTCCCCCCCAAAAAACCCCATGCCCATATAGACCATCTACTCCCAGACAACTCCCAAATGTTTTTTAGTACGTTTGTCTGTTATATTACAGCAAATTACCAGTCCAATTCAGACCACTAGATCACTTGATTAAAAATTTTCCCATTATTGGGTCAAGGTCAGAGGTCAGGTTTTTCTGAAAATCGAATGAATGCGATAATTTGAGTACAATGTCACCTCGGATATTCAAATTCGCACCGTAGATGCAGCTGGTAATAATCTCGGATGAGTTCAAATCTCAGCGACCTTAAGCTAAAGGTCAAGGTCATGCTTTCTACAGGGAGTGCAATGAAAGAGCATGTTTCCCTTCACCTTTCCCTTCATTGGCTGCCTGTTAAATCCAGAACTGGTCTGTAAGAGGAAGAATAGGAGGTAAAACATTATTCTATGGAGCCAGCTCTCACTTTGGATTTGGGAGACAGACACTCTCTCCATTTTTAAGATTAGAATTAAAACTTTTTCTTTGACCAAGCCTATAGTTGGGGCTATATCAGGTGACCCTGATGTAGTTCGATATGGTCATTCTTTTGGATAAGCTCGATAAGGATAGAGAAAGGTGTATGTTTATGGGGAAAGACCAATAACCTCACAGCAAATCCATTTATCCCCTACAAGCTCTCACAGTCATGAGCCCTTTGAAATACTTTGACAAATGTTGTAGTTTTATCACAGAGTCAAGCATTAACTTCATGCTGTAGAATGAGACTAGCCTATCTTCTCTAATGTCATCTCTTTTCTACCCCTCCCATCATATCTTGTTTAGCTCATCACTATCTCTCATCTGTTATTCTGTGGTCATGTTTTTGAAAGGCTTTCAGTTTGTCAGTCAAACTGCTCTGAATCTCCAACACACAGCTGGTTACCTGTGAGGAGGCGGTTGGCTCGGTGACCGTGACCTCATTCTGACTATGTCGGATCGGGAGCAGTGACTGGGAGAAATCACCTGCTCTGGCACTGAGAGGGTGGAGCTATGGAAGTCCCGCCCATTCTGTCTGTAGTCTGCACACAGAGAAGCAGAGCAGGAGTTCAGTCATCAACCCTGAGTGAGTACTTTTATGATGGATTATGCAGCAACCAATTCATTCATATCATAAAGCTCAGAGCTTCTCAAATGATTTTTCTTTAATTTTTTTTTAAGGAGCTTATGAAATTATTAAAGCCTTGTGAGTTACAGCAACAGGTTTTTAATGGTTTTCGTTTTAGTCAGGGAAACTTTTCGCCTGTGTGATTTAACATGGAGCTGCAGTGCATGATGGGATATGGAGTTCACCTGATATCACCCCAATGCCGTCTTCACAGTCGTAATCTGAGAACTCGCTGTCACTGATCCTCTGAGACCCTGCAGAGGGAGAGAGGGAGGACATTTAAGCCTGTAAGCAGCTCATCTGTAATCCTCTACAGGAAGGTCAACAAATCTAACCCTCCCAGAATGAACAGCAAGAGGACAAACCAGTTTACACAGGAGCAAAAAATGACAGATTCATGTGATGTTAACCCCCACACTCCCTGAAACCTTCCACAGATCCTGGACCAGAACCCTTTCATCCACTTCTGAAGGCTTTAAAGGACATGTGAAATTTAGCAGCACTGTGATAGTTACTTTATAACGTGACTGCACAGTGAAACAGATTCTCTGGTCAAAGATAAATTTGTTGGTCACACAGAGTCCAGAATCTCTAAACCTGACCAGGATGACTGCATCAGGCATCAGGAGTCCTGAAAGTGTAGCAGAGAGGCGAGAGTTTGATGATTCAAGGCTGCATCAAAGGTAAAAGAGGATATTTACAGATGGCATCATGAAAGTGTCTGAATTTACCAAAACGCAGTCAGTCTGACAGGACAGCTCCCAGTCTGCAGACTATTCCAGCATAACATCAGAACTACGATGCCAGCACACAACAGTGGCAAAAGAGGAGAGAGGTGATAAATATGTCACCTGACCTCATCTTTAGAGTGTTTTAAAGGGAAAGGTAGAGCAATACAATCTCTCCAACAAAGAAAAATTTATAAAGCAGAACATCTGTAGAAATCTGTGCAGCACTGATCTTCATGCTGAGGAATATGAGTCTTTCCTCAAAAATAAAACTGGATATAACTGTTTACCATCGAAGTGGTGCAGTTACTGCAAGGCGATGCAGTGACAGTGAACACATCTGTTCTCCTATTGATTTTTCTGTTAGGCACTCCACATCAGGGGCTCTCATATTTTATTCCACAAGGCCACACTGAAATAAATGAAGACCCACACATTGGATATTTTAATTGAAACACAGTTACAGGTTACAATGAAAATATCACTGAAAAAAAAAATCCACCACAATCTTGACCAGCCTGTCTGATATGCAGAGGACTCAAGGTGGTCCTAAAACATCACCAAGGAGCTGTAATGAGTCACTAAAATTGGAATTTCCTCAGAGTTCAACTTCAGGAATCTTTGAATGATCTACTGAACCCCATCAGCACAGAACATTTCTACTGCTAGAACCTTAAGCTGACTCATCCTGATACACCATCAAAAATCTTTCAGAGCCCCGCAAGAAGATCCAGAACTCACCTGAGAACCTGTGACACCTTCATCAAGAACTCATGGAACATTCTAAGGATATCCAAAACCTCTTCATGCACAGTTTGACACACCTTCAACTATTATATGGAACCCAAAGACTGTCTTGATTTACTCTGGTCAAAGATTCAGCAACCCAGGCACCTGGTTGTGTTTTAGATTAAACCCTAAATGAGTCCCTGAGTCCTACATTTCCCATGATTCACCTAAATAATGTCTTTCAGAGATTCCTGCCTGGTAACTTATCATATGATGACCTTCAAACGGGGCGACATCAGAGAGCCATTTTCACAGACTGAATTAAGTTGTTGTTATGTTGTAAACACTAAACAACATAGGAAGCGGTTAGCTTAGCATCACACAGGGAAATGCCATAGGAGTCAGCATTAGCAACAGAGGGTCAGAAGCCAGCACACACACACATACACACACACACACACACACGTTTTTACCTGAATTATAATAAGGACCTTTGTCTAGCAAAGCATCATGGGTGTAAGATAGTAAGTAAGGTAAAACAAAGGAAACAAAAAGAACATGTTAACAACAAAGCATGACAAACAAACAAGAGGACTTTAAAAAGAGACGTTTGGAAGGACAGAAGAGAAACACAGAAACACTCAAACTAGTGTTTGATTGGATCAGCCAGAAGGCCGTTCTGCTGTGATTGGTTTTTAGGTTGTTACGACTCACGGCTGGAACAAGCCCTACCCAACATGCATTCATTCCAATGTGGAGTGACCATCATTAATCAAATCCAGCACCTTGTAGCGAGGGCACATGAAATAAGTGCTAGTGAAGCAAAGTGGGTGTATCTTGAAATCTTGTTTCTTTTGTTTTTTTGCTATCCATTGAAGTGAGTACCAACAAAGGTGAAGGTTACCACCGATGGACATATTATAGTGTTATCTAGGCAACTAGAGGCTGGAGCATCCATTAAAGTTACAAATAGATGCACGTTTATCACTTGATATGAGGACATACATGGAAATTTTGATGGTTTGGACTCTTTCACTCACTTGACTCTTATGGTTTTGAACAGATCTCAAGAGTAAAAAGTGCACTGACCAAAACTCCTGAATCTAATGGTTTATCCTTTCTATCCTTGGGTGGCTGAAGCTCAGGAGGGAGAGCAGGTCAAATTAATTGGAAGTATAAAACAGGAGTGAGATTTCCCGGCTCAGCAGCTTCTATATGTCAGCAAGTTAACACAGAGTTCTAGAAAAGTATATTCGTATGTTATTTTGCAAATAGTAAGAAATATTGAGATACTGTTGTGTTAAATTGCCCCTAAGTATTTTCTATCACACATACTCACACTCCAATGAATGCATCAAAGATTAATTTGGGGTTCAGTATCTTGCCCAAGGATACTCTGGCATGTAGACTGGAGCAACCAGGGATCAAACCACCAACCTTACAATTAGTAGAAGACCTATTCCACCACCTGAGCTACAGCTACCACAAAGAAGATGACCTGAAAAGATTGAATGTGTCACAGGAAAACATACAACAGCACTTGTTAGAAATGGAAGAACCCAGCCTGATTGGTGGGTTTCTGTGTATCTCTTGGGTATGCAATTGTAATTTTCTTGTGCAAGAAGATGATAAAACAACTAAAATGTAAGCCATATCCAAAGTTATGATGCAGGTCAGCATGCTGGTGCCAACGTGATGATGGGAAGAAAATTTCCCACAGCAGGAATAGACTTGTATAAATGAGCTATTATCTTTCCACTAATAGCTCTTATGTGTATCACAAGCTTATAAAAAGGGAGTGAAATGAAGACCATTATGTCTTCGAGAACTGGATTTATACCCGAGGGTGATTGAAGAAACTAGATGTACGCATACCCGATTTACCACCAACTGGTGTCTACGACTTTGGCATCCAGAGGGAAAAGTGATACTGAGGACGTGAATCAGCTTTGTTGCTAGATTTGGTTATGGAGCAGAATCAACCCTTATACACAGAGCTATGGTACAAAGGGTAGGACATGAACGCAAAGAGACACTTCTTGGGTTGAAGATCATGAAATCAGAACCAGCCACAGCTGAAGGAACTGGTGGTTAAAGGCTGGCTGTTACCCATCTCCCCAATGAAGCTCCTCAGATGACGAGTCAAATGACAACCGTGGGAACGTCAAAGGGGTCTAACAGATTACTGAGATAAGACCCTCTGAACCAAGAGACATTCAGCAAAGGAAAACCAGATGACGCCCTATAGCCGGACACAGAAGAAGGACCCAAATATTTCAAGGAGTAAAATATCTACAGAAACTAGAGCCAAGTTTAAGGCGTGGGGAGAGCAGCTGAAGAAATAATATTATGCATATATTCATGGCACAATGAAATGTCAACAAACTTGAGTGCTTTGAAGAATCAGTGGGATCAAGACAAGATACGAAGGCATGGTGGTCCTTAGCCATTCATATCAATGGGCAAGCATGTCCAAACATTTGACTGGTACTGTGCTTTCAGCCACACCTGGGCCAGCAAACATATTTTTTTAATATTAACAATAGTCGTTAAATCAATCCAATTTTAATTGTAACAGGTTGATAGTCTGTGATTATCTTTAATATTTCTAGTAATAGTTTGGTAACTACATCCTGGAACAGACACTAAAAATTTCCATGGTAAACAAATTACAGAAAATACATACTGTACTCTTGTATGAAGGTGTATACTATATAATCTATATCAATAAGCCAGATATAATGCATATTTACAAGGTATTCATGGGATATTAGACTCGTGTGTATAGCAATATTTCTATATAACGCACTCATACTACATAATCTGCTGATCTCAATGCATTAATCATAAGGTAACCATGTACAAAATTGAATGCAACCATGTTTACAGTTGAGCAATATTGCTGAGCAGTAAGTATAATTTTAATATTGCTCAATGATGAATCATAGGCTGTTCTATTTATGGCCATTCCTAACCAATATGTTTGGCAATGCTCAGCCAATCGGAAGTTGGCACCATAGGTTCAGTAAGGCTGCAGCCTAGAACTGGTTACTATAAATAGACTCTCTCTTTACCTGTGAATTTGGGATTCCCCAGTTTTTCACCATCTATATATTGCCACCTGTTCAATGAGCTACACTAGGTGCTAGATATGGGGAATCCCCACTTTCTCCATTTCAATTAATAGTGGTCAAGTAAGTATAGCTAATCACACAGTACAATATGATCACATGATTAGGCTAAGCCAATCAGGCATCAGAAAAAGGCTGCATATTATTAACGTCTATTGTCATGCACTACTGTATATTGCCAAAAGAATTTGAGTGACATTCCATTCTTAATCCATAGGGTTTAATATGTTGACCCAACCTTTGCAGCTATCCTTCCTTGTTGAGCTGAAGCTGTTAACTTTACTAGGAAGGCTTTCCACAAGGTATAGGAGTGTGTTTTTGACCATTCCTCCTGAAGTGCATTTGTGAGGTCAAGCAACTGTCACCTGACAGTGAAACAACCAATCCCAGCAGAGAAGAGTGACCCTCTGGTTGATCCATCTAACAGACACCTTAAGAAAATCTGTGACGCATTGTTGGACGCTGTAAGACAGGTTGATTGTGTGTGTCTGTGTGCATGTCTCACTCTGCAGCCTCCTGCTGCTGTGTGTGGGCTCAGCCTGCAGTCCTCTCCTCTGCAGGTAGGGGGAGGCATTGGGCAGCGGCAGAGAGGAAACATCATGAAGCTGCAGTTTGTACCAGTGAGGCTGATCGTCGAGCAGAGCTGACTCCATTTCTATCAGGACCTAGTAAGAAGACAGGAGAACACATGGAGAACTTACAGAGAACACTAAGAATATACAGAGTGTGTGGTAAGGACATAGAGAGAACATATAGAGAACTGGGAGCAAACACATGCACATGTTTTAAGATTTTCAGTGTTCCTTTAATGCTAGAACCACAGAGGGGGCATTTTGACCGGCTTGGCATTTTAAAATTCTGTTAAATTAAAACTCCACCATCTCATACTTCATGACTCTTCCTAAATGCACTTATTCATCTGTGAATTTTGGGGTGTCTGGGACAAGAAGAAGAAACAAATTACAGTGATTGAGAACCACCAAGGATGTCATACTAATCCTGTACAAATAAATATAAAACAACCATTTCTGCATGCCTGCTTAGCCAGCAACATGTATTTCTTCTGTGCATTTTGATATGAAGGCTGCAATATTAAATATATAGTTAGATAAAAGCTGAATAATTACTGCAGGGCTGAACAGGTCATAGATGGGACGCTGAGCTGAGTCAAAGCTGGGTCAGAGTGGGATCAGAATGGGGTCAGAGTAGGGCAGTGTGTGACGAGGCACGTGGAGAACCAGGTGAGTTGCTGGCTGTGCAGAGCCACAGGGGAACCAGAGTTGAACTGAGAAGAGAATCCAGAGTCTGGAGAACTAATCCGAGCAAATAAAGAGTGAAATCCAGAGCAAAGCAGCAGAACTGGCCGAGTTTCAGGCCTAAGGAGCGGAACCGAGGAGGTAAAGCAGTGGACTGGAGCAGAGTGGACGGTGGATGAGAAGCTGCAGTTCTGGTGAAGTGGAGAATTGTGGATGGGAATAACTTTCACTATTGTGATTTTACAATAATTAATTTATTAAAATGTGCTTCTTATTTTGTTGTAGCCGACTGTGAGGTCAGTTTTAAAATGCAGACGATGAGCTGTGCTTCACAGTTAGTGTCCTGAATTTTATACCTTCTTTTTTTTAGTGCGAGTAATACTGCCCTGTGGTGTCGGGTGTGGTTAGTGGCTAAGCTCCAGGGGAGGGGTGCTGCAGTGGGTTCAGGTGCGGTGCCAGTGGAGGCTGGCTAGCACAGCTGCCAGCAGCCATCATCTAATTATGTTTTTTCTATTTTTCACACTAGTGATGGGACCGGAGTGTGCGGAAATGAGAGGTGCTGACAGCCGTGAAGCTGCAGTCGTATCCAGAATGTCCAGTGATGTTAAGAGTGCAAGTGTGTGAGCTGCTGAGCAGTGTGCATTAAGCAGAAAAAGTGAAATATAACAAGCTATGCAAGACTCATTTGTGTTATTCTTAACTTTTCCATGGTGTTCTTCTTCTATAGTAATTAAATTATTCAGAGTTTAACTTTAATTTAACTTTATGATCTGTAAGGAAATAAAGTAACTCATGCTTTAATAGTAAAACTAATTTAACTCCTAAAACCCCACTCCCACACTCTCTAGTGTTAACACAACTGAAGCATTAAAGGTTCTTTGTTGTTCACATGTTCTCACCTCTCCCAGAAACTGGCTCTCCTCCTCTCGGACTCGGGCCTGGTCCCAGACCGTCAGCTCTAGCATTCGCTCCCTGAACTCACGACGATGGACCGGAGAGTACATGAAGGTCTGGTTCCACCGAGGTTCCAGTGACTTCTTCACTGTCTTTGTCCTCCGCTTACTCTTATCACTGTTAGAAGAGGAAGGAGCAATCAACAGCCAATCACAGAGCAGGATCCACTACTATTTGTGTGTGTGGTGTTTTATTATTATGTCAATGTCACTGCTAGCTGCAAAACTAAAGACTTCTTTGACCTATAAAGGATACCAGTAGTTCAACAGTTCTACAGAAAGACCACCTGACAAGGAACCCATAAATCCATCCATGAAACTCAGTTTTTTCACCTTCTGTCTGGCAGGAAATAGATCTTGACATATGGGTTACGGGGTCGGCCGTCGTCCCGAGCAGGAAGTTCTTTGGCTCCGAGAACAGTGACAATCAGCTGGTGGCCAACTTTATCATACCATAGTTTCACCTGTAGAATAACACAACATTAGCATCAGAACCCTGTTTTAATACAAATGAAGACTGGAGAACAACAAATAAATTCAAAAGAAAAGGAGCTCCAGCCATCAGGAGGCGATAACCTGCAGAACAGTGATGTTAGCACAGCAGAGGCTGCAGAATAAACCCGGCTACCAATGCAAACACACAACAGAACAAATTACCACCTCAAAAAACTGCCACAAAAGCCAAATTAAAACAAAGCCACAGCCCTGTAAAACACCAGGAGATTGTTAAAGAGAACACAAAGAACCCAGTAAGGTGGTAACTAATGTAGAATATGTAGAAAATTGTAAGAACCCGTAATTGTAACAGAACCCCAAGGAACAACAGAAAGAGCTGCAGTGAATGCATGTAGGACTCTGATACAGAGTCAGGAACCTTGGAATAAACAAAGGAAGCTTAGAGATCAGAACTTTGAGAACACAAGGGAAGTCTTACACAACAGAACCACAGAACTACCGTTTAAAGCAGGGAAACTCTAACAGACAGCAGAATTTTATGAATAGAAATGGAAAAATGTTGAAGTTATGGAACCCAGTTGAACATCCATTTTCAAAAACAGAGGAACTCTTCAGAACAGAGGAACCAATATTTGAAATCCTACGGAACAGAGGACAAGAATAGAAAAATAAACAGCAGTTCTGTTAGAATTTTATTGGATTTATTAGAATGAGAACCTTGGGGGACAGCTTGGTTCTACTTCTTCTGTTTTACATGTATCTATTACCTAAAGGCTAAACTACAGAGGAACGAGAGCTAAAACACGCACACTCTACCCCTTTCTACAGTTTACCTGAATCCGGGGAACCAGAGGACGCCTGTTCACAGTCTGAAAACACACATCACCATGGAAATGCTGTTAACAGACAACTGAGTGGCTGTGGGCGTGTTACACGGCATGCTGGGGAAACTTACCGAGACCTGTCCAGACAGAACGCTGGGGCTCATTGGAGATGTGACAGAGATGGATGGGCCAACTTTTTGAGAGTCAAAGGAACTGGAACCTTCAAATTGAAAAGAAGAGTCAGCAGGAACCTCATTTACCATTTATTCGATGGAAGTTCTGAATGAAAAAGGCACATGTAGTATTTGTTTTTTAAACTCACTGGAGTCCAGCTGGACATGGGTGCTGTCTGCTGATCTGGAAACATCTCTGAAGAACACAGAATCAACAACAATCTGTTACTGTGATTTTCCAACAGAACAGAACAAACTCAGAAGCATTTTCTGCCTCTCGGCTCAATCAGAGACCCACCCTATTGGTCGACAGACCACCAGCTCCACCTGTGGTTCTTGCTTGGACTCCAGGATGATGTTGTAGACCTCATTAAATGTGGCTCCCTGAAGAACCCGACC
This sequence comes from Apistogramma diplotaenia, assembly GCA_015052665.1. NCBI lineage: Eukaryota > Metazoa > Chordata > Actinopteri > Cichliformes > Cichlidae > Apistogramma > Apistogramma diplotaenia. The sequence continues at coordinate 10,672 of VOQJ01045001.1, read as the reverse complement.
ATTCCACTCAAGAACCTGATCTCCTAAAGCACAGATGAGGAAAAGAAAATATTGTCTAGTCCATCTAATTTTATTTCAGCAACCTCTGATTTAGTGAACAAAATTAAGACCTGTCAGGACTCAATCTCAGTAATCAATCATTCACTGTAATCAGTCACAGCCAATCAGACACCAGCATTAATGCTACATCTGATACATTCAGTCAGTGTGTTTACCTGGTCTCAGGTGTCCCACAGTGTCAGCCAGACTACCTTTTTTCACCTTAGTGATGAATGCACAAAGACGACCAGACTCTGTCATCTTCCCCCCGACAACCTGCAAATACACGGCCCATGAGCAAGGCACCAAAGAAAGGATGAGGATGAAGAGAAGAGGAAGAAGTAAAAAAAGAGAGTAGAGAAAGTAGAAGAAAGCAGAAGGGGGTCACCTTGAGTCCCAGCAGTGCTCCTGTATCCACAGGTACAGTTCCATCTTTCATCCTTTTGTTCAGCAGAATTCGACCAATCAGACGCTCTCCATCCTTGGACGGTTGCCAAGTCACCGGCTGCTGATGAGTCACAATGGGAAACATGGCTACTTAGTAAAAGTATCAAATAACTGAAGTTCACAAGTTCACACCAATGAGCAGATACCAGTAAGTTATTGATCAGCATGGAGGGCAGGGTTTGTTTGATCGATTAGTTGAGGGGCGTGGCTTAGACCTACCATAGACATGGGTGCAGGCTCACCATGCCAGGAACCATGATCCCACCATTGACTGTCCATGTCTCCTGGCAACCAGAAGAGATCACAGTTCAAGTTTTAAGAAACAACAACTTAGTTTTAACTTTTAATCTAAATCAAATTTGTGATTTTAAGTAAATCAAAGTCAGAATTAATAATGTGACTCCTCAGGGTACAAATCCACCAATAGTTCAGGATGACTTTACAGAAAGCCGCATAGAAACATCTGAGGAATGTTCAACACCTGACAGCAAGCTTATGTTGACTTCAACGTCCAGCTTTCCATTTTTTTGACCTTGTATCCATTTTAGGGCCATGGGGAGTGGAGTCAACCTCAGTTGTCAATGGGTGAAAGGGGGACTACATCGTGGAAAGGTTACCAAATGAAATCAATCTACAGTCAATCTGACAAAGATGTTTTTGGAGTACCTAGAGAGAACACACACAGGCATAGGAAGAACATGCAAACTCCACACAGGAAGAACCAGATTTTAACCCAAAACCTTGCTGTGCTGTTGACTTTACTTTGAAAAATTGGATCTGCCACATATGATGCAATCATCCTTCAGGAAGCACAAATAAGACTACACCTCCTTTGAAATAAATGGTGAACATATGGAAATTGTCACCACCTTCAGGTTCATGGACATATATCCCTAAACTCAAAATACCAAGCAGTGCAGAGGATAATCAACATCGCCCAAAAGACCATTGACTGTCCTCCATGGAAGTGAACTGGATGAGTTGGACTACCTACAGATCCTTTGTAAAGCACAGGTATTGCCTCATGCTAGCAGCAGTGACCCCCAGCAAATGCAAAACTAGTGAAAAAACTGTCAGAAAAGATGAGGGAACAAATGTGTTTATACCCCACTCTGCATTTAATCATTAGTTATTATTAATCTCTGGCTCTTGTCCACAGCATATCTGTCATAATTATGGGAGATGACTGCCCCTCCCTGAGCCTGGTTCTGCTGGGGGTTTCTTCCTGTTAAAAGGGAGTTTTTCCTTCCCACTGTCACCAAGTGCTTCCTTGCAGGGGTTCGTTTTGGGGTTCATTTTGATTCTTGGGTTTTTTGTGAGGAGTCAGGGATATCAGGGAGTCAGGGAGTCAGACTGACTGGAGGCTTTCTTTTTCAGAGGAGCCACAGTATCCAACGTCGTAAGCAGTGAGGTTGTGACACTGTTAACACTTTGGTCAGACAATAGAATATCAAATTTTTCTGTTCCCGAGGCTGTTCAGAAGCTTCTGTATTTGCTCTGCAATTCTTCTTTATGCTACACTTGGATAATGAGACCTTTTTCACCTGGAGTCTTCTTCACTTTGCTGTATGCTGTGATGAGGGAAAGGATCATTCCTCTCTGTTGTCTCCTCTGTATGTTCGATTTACATTCTTTGTTTTTCTGAATGGAGCAAACTGCTCTCCTCTAATGTTTACCCTTTTTCTCTGATGTTTGGTGTTTTCTGGGTGGCCCATTTCATTCAGAACTCTTTTACTGCACTTTCAGACAGCTTCAAATGCAAATGAAACAACAACAGTTACATCTAAGCACTTGAAATAGGTCTATGGATAAAAATGGCTGAAATTCCACAATGCTGATGACATTATACAGACAAAATATAAAAACTTGGTTTGGTTTCATTCACCGCCTGCAGTCACACAAGGACATCTTACATCATTCCCAAATGATATCGTTACTGTGCATCACCTGCAGCTTTTTCCCGAAGACATCCAACAAACCTCCAACCAATCAGAACAGAAAACAAAACACACTGAAGTGATCTGAACTCTGAATCCATCAGCTCAAACAGCTTTTAAATGCTGCACTTACAGGTGTGTTTGGACGTCATGAAGGACAAAAAGGAGGCTTCAGGTGGGCAAGTGGAGGATGAGGAAGAAGTAAACCTGCAGTCTCTGTCTCCTCCTCCTTTACTGGGTCTTTGTGTGCGGTTTGCCCCAAGCTCAGCCTGCAGGTTGCAGTTCATGCTGGTTAGTAATGAGATTATTGGAGTCCGAACGCCAAGTGCATATTTGTGCCTTCAGTGTTAGCTTCTTAGCATTATTAGTTTCTACAGTTAGTTTGGAGGTCTGGTTGGTTGGACCGCAAATCCTGAGGTTGATGGAGGTACCTGGGTTTGGAGCAACAATGCAGCATTAACTCCACCCCCTTTCTCACACCTTTCCACCAGAGTCACCGAAAAAGATCACCAAAAAATCCAGCCATTTGGCAGCCAATCACCAGAAGTCCAGCTCAGCAGGGGTACACAGCCTCCTACATCCCTCTGGGGGGGTCAGTGGCACACATGTAGGCAGGTTGATCTACGGTGGCGTCGTCTCCTACAGTATGAGTTTCTATTCCTGTGTCTCAGCAGTGACTCTTGATAATCCACACTCTCCTCTTTTAATCCAATTGAAGTACAGCAGAGACGGTGATTCGGATAGCCAGTAACACCAGAGCAGCAGCCTCTAATTTAGATCAGATTATCAGATGAGTTTCTCCAGGATCTTTGGACCTATCAGGTTTGGTGGAAGTTGTACTGGTTCTTGTTTTGGTCCGGGTGTTTTCAGTAGCAGAGACTCTGAGCTGCTCAGTCGCCTCAAGATTTAAGGGGTGGAGCCAAACATCCCCTGAGCCAATCAGAGCTTGTGATCTCTGACCAGGTGATATGTGGCCCAATGACACAAAGGCAACAGATTAACTTGTCTGAGCAACGAAAACTTTACCCTTAACCCTTCCAGCACTAATCACAAGAGCATAACAGTCATAGGGGCCTTAGTAACAGAGCAACAGAACCCCTTCTAGAATCTCTTCAGACCCAGAACACAAGACTAACACCAAAAACATAACCACCATCAATATAACACCACTGTGAAGAGAAAAGCAAAATCCATAACCAAAACCACAGCAAATTCTTCAGAGCTACAGAAATTATTTCCACCCTCAGAGGTTCCCAGAAGAAACCTCTGATGTCAGGCAGAGGTAGTGCAGATGAATTTAGTTGTAAGGAGATTATCACACTGAGCTAATTACAGCCAGAGAGAGCGCGAGAACACAGAGTCATGGTCTCTCTCTGTCTTGCAACTCACAGCCTGAAAACTTCATATCACACTGGCAGTTATGTCCCTGCAGCAAAGGTCACATTACTACATCAGGCAATATGAAGCTGAACTACTGTGTCCGCCCACTAGGAGGGAGATGAGCCCTCAAACAGGTCCACATCTGTGTAATAAAGAAGTGTTTCTTTACACCAGGGGTGTCAAATCCATTTTGCACTGTGGGTCACATGAAGCTCACTTTAATCTTCAGTGGGCCAGACCAGCGATACCTCCCTTTGTGTCTGTACAGAAGTTCAACTGCACACTGAATCCCGGAGATATATTAATAAGAAAAAAGTACAATTATAACAGTATGTATATTTTTATACAACAGAGTTATCGGTCAGCAAGACTCTGAGCTTAAATTATAAGAAATGTGTAAAATTACAGAAAAAGGTCTGGTAGCTCTTTGTTCAGACTGTCCTGAATACAGAAAAAGTCCTTTTTAAAATGTATTTTTTACTGTGAAGTCACTGTAAAAAATTCTATAGCAGTGAAAAAACAGGAGGTTTCCATCACTTTTTTGTGTATTACTTATTCACTTTGGTGTTGCATGAAGGGCCATGGGAAATCTTTTGAAAGTGCAGTTAATTCCAGATTTTATGCTTTCCTTCACATTTTCTGAAGCAGTTCAGTAGGCCAGATTGAAGTCTTTGAGGGGCCAGTTCTGGCCCCCGGGCCTTATGTTTGACACCTCTGCTTTACACAAAGATTAAATAACCTGATGACTTGTATTACTTTTATTCTGAAAACACTTTGAAGCACTGTTTCAGCTTTGTGGAATTTTTTTCTTGTGCTTTTAGTAGTAATGCACATGTTATTAAACTAGTGTAATTGTTTAACTACTAACTTTACAGAAGGGAGGTGTTCAACTGCTTTTTCATGATTTAAGCAACTGAAATAACACCCAGTAAATTATACCACCCAGTCTCCAGAAAGATTAGTACTCTGTTTTTACTCTGTGTAAATATAAGTAAAAACATAAATCATGATCTGCAAATCATTTAAAGCTCACACACACACACACACACACAGTGTGGTTTGTTCATTGCTGCAATAAGAAAGAGCTTCCCTAAATCACAGTTACATGAGCTTGGGCACAGAGAAGGTGGAGATGTTTCTGGATCTTGTTCCTCTGCTGAATGGTCGAGTTTGAACTTCATTTGTGGATGCAGTCCAGCCCAGCAAGCATTTTGAAGTCGGTTTAAGGAATTTTTGAGATGTCTCGTAGTTGAAAAATATGTGCAAAGTTAAAGTTATGCTGACATCAGAGACATAACCCTGCCATCTGCGGTTGTCTGGATGTCAAGTTTGACTTGCACGTGCACCTTTTTAGATTATCCCTTAAAATGAAAAATTTTCCAGTGAGAGAGGAGTGGGAACATTTTGTGGGAAAAAAATTCCCTGAAGGACAACTAAACCTGTTGATCTCTCTCTTTGAAGCCCATTTAATATTTTTCTGAGTTAACTGCCCATAAATCACTCATGTGTGAATCTAAAGTCACTAAAGTCAATAACTATAGATTCAAAACTGCGATTGTTTCTACTGACAATATTTGGACAATAGTCTGTTTTATCTATTTAGCCATCTGCAGGGGGTGAAAATAGTTTAAAATTCTTGCTGGTACTATCTATACTTTACTGTTGCCTACCTGCATAAGGCAGAAATTAGAAGCACTTGACAATGTGGACTATATTTTGTCAATTGTTAAGGAACTTAGATGTTTGCACACACTGTACACTTAACATAACTGATGACCACCACCACGAATTCTGACTCTGTCCACCAATACAAAACATCTGGAAAGAAATGATGACCAAACTCTCTCAAACCTTTGGCCACAACATCCCGTTATCCCCTTCATCAGTCTAGAATAGTTGAACATGAGCTCCAAACACCGCTTGTGGCCCTGACTATCACCAAGAAAACAATACTGCTTAACAGGAAAAAGATCAGCTTATCACAATGGAAAGATCTTCTCACACAACAGATATCAACGGAACAGCAATCAGCAATAGATAAAAAGTGATTTGAATATTTCAGTAAAATATATTCCATAATTGTAAAGACCATTTCAATGCCGGTGAGTTAAGGCCACTGCAGAAACAAAAACCAGGGGAGGAGACGGGAAATGGGAGAACCTACTAATAAGATCATAAAACATGTTCTTTAGTTATCCTTAATTTATTTACTTATTTATTCTGTGTTCTGGCGTGTTTTTTTTCTGTTTTTGTTTTTTTAGTTAATCTCTCTTTGCTTTTAATTGGGATATTTTGTAACGAGCAGAGACATTAAAAGTAGTAGTGAATGTTTTAAAGGCTGGCGTTGACGAAAGCCTTGAGCTCAGAGGGGAGAGAAGCCAGAGAATTGAGGTTCTAGCATAGCACGAACAGTTCAGAAAAAAATTTAAATGAAAAAAAAAGCTATTTATTAGCTGACGTCGTGTTTTAAACTGGTTATTGCTACCTGACTCAAAGTGCAGCTGTGACTGGTTCTGAATGATGGCTTTACAGCAGACAGCCACTCCCCCTCTTCCAGGTACCAGCGCAGAATCTTTTAGTGGTACGCAGTACTGGACCGGCTTACTTTCACCCCTGACCCTCTGCTCTGATTCGCAGGTTATTTTAGTGGAATCCTCTGTTCTGCTTCACTGCTTTTAGCATGTAGTCATCTAACCTCGTAAAACTACAATAGAATAGAATAGAATGCCTTTATTGTCATTATACAGCTGTACAATGAGATTGGAGGGCCACTCCTGTTCAGTGCATAAACCTTTTAAGATACAGAATAAAATAAATGGTTGCAAAATATATACATTTAAAAAAAACTGTGATGATAATATAAGTATATACATATGATAGCTGTTATTATGTAGCCACCTAGATTTTAATCGGGTTGTGCAGTCAAAGGACCACTAAGCTACAACATTAACCAGTCAAATGATAAACTGAAGTACTGATGTACTGATTCAACTTGTACTCATGTACTTTGTTTATAATAGTAGTATAATCAGGGGTTACAGTGGGATTCATGTAGGGAAAAGAATCTCAGCTCAGCTGCTGCTGTTCTGAGGTTTACTGCGCTTTGTGGATTTATACAACTGAATTCACCATATCATGTCCAATGTGGTGGACAGCTCTTGAGGAATGTGCGCATTGATTGACAGTGTTGGCTGAGTGTTTTAGCATGTAGCCACTTACTGTCAGGCTCATCAGCGCTGGTGTATTCAGGTGTGGTAACAAGATCCTCCTCTGAGCTGCTGAAGCTACCAATCACGTGCATCTTCCCTACACGCAGTCCCCTCTGTGCTGCACTCTCACTGCCTGGCTTCCTCTTTAGGGCAGAGCTTGGGTCCAGTAGTTGTTGTGATAATGGGCTGCCGCGGGAATATGTTGGGCTGATGTGATTGGCTGCACGGTCCACAGAGTATGACCTCTGACCTCCAGATTCAACCAATCCCTGACGGAGAGCTGAGAGGGAAACCAGTCACCACATGTTAATACAATAAGGTGTGAGCAGATGTGCGGCCATGTTCTTACCCGAACGCCTCATGGTCAGGTGGTCGGGTTCTGCGGTTGCCAGGGAGACGTCACTGTGGCGGCGCTGGTGGCGGACCCTGCCGACCTGAGCTAACATCCTCATGGTCTCCTCGCTTGGCTGTGGTTTTACTGGGTAACGGGCAAGGTTTGGGTCACTACGGTAGCGAGCCTGAAATTCCACCTCCTGCTGCCGCAGCAGCTCGACCTCATCCTGAACCTGGTCTAGAGGGTAATCCTGACCAGAAGGACGAGGAAAATGAACATCATGATTTTCAGTTTTGCTGGTGCCCCCTGAAGGCTGCAATGTTTATTACAGCTCAATAGACATTATCATCATTTTATAACACGAGTCAGTCATAAACAAATCTAATTAAATAAATAATTAAAAATACAAAAAAATAAAACCTGAAAAACATACAGTGGGGAAATTCAGACACTGCAGATTTCCCACCTACAAAGAATGGAGAGGTCTGCAATTTTTATTGTAGGTACACTTAAACTGTGAGAGACGGGATGTAAAAAGAAATCCAGAAAATTACACTGTATAATTTTTAAACAATGATTTTGCATTTCATTGCATGAAATAAACCAGCAAGAATTCCGGGTCTCACAGACCTGTTATTTTAATTACTTGTATTAATTGCACCTGTTTGCACTTGTTACCTGTATAAAAGACACCTGTTCACACATTCAACCACACTCCAACCTCTCCACCATGACCAAGACCAAAGAGCTGTGTAAGGACACCAGGGACAAAACTGTAGACCTGCACATTGTAGACCAAAATAGAGCTTTTTGGTACAACCCCAAGAACACCGTCTGAGCCATGAAGCATGGAGGTGGGAACATCATACTTTGGGGTGCTTTTCTGCAAAGTGGACAGGACGACTGCACCATATTGAAGGGAGGATGCATCGTGAAATTTGGACCAACAACCTCCTTCCATTGAGCATTGAAGATGGGTCATGGCTGGGTCATCCAGCATGACAGTGACCTGAAACACAGCCAGAGCAACTACGGAGCATTTCAGGGTCCTGGAGTGGCCGAGCCAGTTTCCAGACCTGAACCCAATAGAAAATCTCTGGAGGGAGCTGAAACTCAGTGTTGCCCAGCAACAGCCCCGAAACCTGAAAGATCTGGAGAAGATCTGTATGGAGGAGTGGGCCAAAATCCTGCTGCAGTGAGCAAACTTGGTCAAGAACTACAGGAAACACCTGACCTCTGAAACTGCAAACAAAGATTTCTGTAACAAATATTAAATTCTGTTTTTCTATTGTATCAAATGCTTATTTCATGCAATAAAATTCAAGTTAATTATTTAAAAATCATATAGTGTGATTTTCTGGGGTTTTTTTTAGATTCTGCCTCTCACATTTGAAGTGTAGCTACGATAAAAATTACAGACCTCTCCATTCTTTGTAGGTGGGAAATCAGCAGTGTATCAAATACTTTTCCCACTGTATTTGATGTATTTTATTTAATGTGGTTTTTAGACAGTTTTTGCTTGCATTTTATTTCTATTTTATAAAGAAAATAAAGCACCAAACTGTTTTCAGGATCAAATCAAACTTTTATCCATATGTTGAAAATATTCAAATAAAAACTATTCATAAGAAACACAAGTAAATTAATTAATTCCACCTGCAATTAAACTCACCTGTGAGTGCCAACGACCTCGTCCATCTCTTATTGGTCTCCTGCGAGCCTGTAGCTCCTCCTCCCTGTTACCATGGATGCGGTGTGGGGATCGTGCACGGTGGTCCACAGCAAGATCCGAGGGTGAACGAGACATTCTGCTCCCCCCACCATTGTAATATGAGCCAGAGGAGCTCCGCCCCCTGTCAGTCACAGAGAGTGGTCCAATGAGAGAGGAGGAGGAGCCTGTCAGCCAGCTGATGCACATGATGACAAGGTACTACACAGAACCAGAGCCTAAAGAACCCACTGAATCTGTGGAGATCTGTATCATTATTATTATTATTATTAGTAGTAGTAGTATGAGTAGTTTATGAAGTTCTTAATGATCAAACTTCCTTTGTAATCAGACTATTTCAAAGCTTTTTTCAAAGCTGTCAACTTTTTAAAAACCTCTTAATAGTAATAATAAATCCATAATTTAAAGAGAACAGCGACTCCTGCTCTGTGTTTATTGTTATAATCTCTAACCTCTGTTCGTCTGTGAGTTAAATGCTGATCCGTCAGAACCAGAACCCGCAGCAGCCATAGAACCAGCATCAACACATTAAAACTGTTCTCCAGCGGTTCCGAACACAACAGACTCAACATTTACAAGCATCAAAATATCAAAGAACTGGTTAAACTGATTAATGATGAAAGTGGTGCTGATTTATGATAAAAAAAAGTTTGAATCAGTTCTCAAAGCTTTAACTATGTGCACAGGGAACATAAAGAAACTCAGATGTGTACTCACATGCAGTCAGTCTGAGTGCAATCGTACACACATTTAAATAAAGGTTTCACGGCCGCTGGAGGTTTGAAGCTTCATGTCAACCGACACACTGACACACTCAGCAGGTTTATTACTAATATGGAGCACACCGGAAGCCCCTCCCACTCCCTGACTCCACCTGCACAGGAAATGACATCACTGCTGCTAGCTTGTGGGCTGTATTTAGCAGCAGCAGTAATCCTCTGCAAGATGCAGGATTATTAATCTGTTAATCTGATTAGAGGGTGTGTTTGTGTCTGTGTGTGTGTGTAGGAGGGATGTGGGGTCCTCTGTAATTAACAACAAACTAATTAAATGTTTAGAGTTTAAATGAAGTTTAAATAGTGCTTTTCTAATCTACTGGGCACTCAAAGTACAAGTTTGATGAGCAGCCTGCAGACACAGCTGAGGGTTAAATGACCAGACGATTGAACTGTGTTTTTGTTTACTGATGATAAATAATATAAATGAAAGCAGAAAGCAGCAGTGAGGGGGCCCTTGCACCTGGGTGCACATTGAGGTGTGCTGTGGTCGAGTCGTGCTATGGTTTGTGCACGCTCAAGGTGAGAAGTGTCACACAGTCACGTGGATGTTTAGAGCCTGGGAGGCTGCTCAAGTGTTGGGCTATTTGGCTACTGACTGCCTGATATGCCCACTATGTGGCAATGGTGAATGCCCACTAATTACATGCCATATATATGTGTGTGTATGTATATATATATATATATATATATATATATATATATATATATATATATACATATATATATATATATATACATATATATATACATATATATACATATACATACACATATATATATACATATATATACATATACATACACATATATATATACAT
>VOQJ01044996.1:0-12693 GCA_015052665.1 Apistogramma diplotaenia | reverse complement strand
AGAGGCTCACTGTGACGAGGAGACGGATGGAGGCTGGAGGAGGGGCAATGTGGCGCAATTGCAGGTTTTCACAGAACAAAACAATGTTAATCAATAACACTGGACCAGCATCTGTTGGTGGAGCTAAGAAAAGAGTTCAGAGTTTCTGAGTGTTGCACTCTTGAAGTGCCAGATGCTCTCACACTGACATCAGCGCACAATGCATTTCTCACACATTAGCTCACACAAACTAAATTGCGCTTCGTGTAATACTTCTGGCCATAGTGCATGTTAAGACAAATGCGCTCTACATTTAAGCAAAAAAAAAAAAGTGTGGTTACTGCAGCAGGCCTAAAGTCATCACCTCCATGACCTCTTCTAAATGGAAGTGATTACTTAAACTGGACTGAAACTAGCATCCAGGCATTTAATTAGCACTGAGCTACTTCTAGGCTGGATTATTGTAATTCACTATTATCAGGCTGCCCTAAAAGCTCCCTGAAAAGTCTTCAGCTGATCCAAAATGCTGCAGCTAGAGTGCTGATAGGGACTAGAAAGAGAGAGCATATTTCTCCCATATTGGCTTCTCTTCATTGGCTTCCTGTTAAATCTAGAATAGAATTTAAAATTCTGCTCACATACAAGGTCTTGAATAATCAGGCCCCATCTTATCTTAAAGACCTCATAGTACCTTATTACCCCAGTAGAGCACTTTGCTCTCAGACTGCTGGCTTACTAGGTTGCTAGGATACTTAAGAGTAGAATGGGAGGCAGAGTCTTCAGCTTTCAGGCCCCTCTTCTGTGGAACCAGCTCCCAGTTTGGATTCAGGAGACAAACACCCTCTCTACTTTTAAGATTAGGCTTAAAACTTTCCTTTATGATAAAGTTTATAGTTAGAGCTGGATCAGGTGACCTTGAACCATCCCTTAGTTATGCTGTAATAGGCCTAGGCTACTGGGAGGGTTCCCATGATGCACTGAGTGTTTCTTTTCGTTCACCTCTTTTTACTCTGTTTATACCCTTTTATGCATTTAATCATTACTTATTATTTAATCATATATTATTATTATTATCTCTGTCTCTCTTCCACAGCATGTCTTCTGTCCTGTCTCTCTCTCCTCAGTCCCAACTGGTCGCAGAAGATAACTGCCCCTCCCTGAGCCTGGTTCTGCTGGAGGTTTCTTCCTGTGAAAAGGGAGTTTTTCCTCTCCACTGTCGCCAAGTGCTTGCTCATAGGGAGTCGTTTTGATTGTTGGGTTTACTATGTAATTATTGTAAGGTCTTTACCCTGCAATTAAAAGACTATTTGTTGTGATTTGGCGTTGTATAAATAAAATTTAACTGAATTGAATTGAGCTTTTAAAAAGCTTGTTATTTGTATATTTTTTTATTACAACTAAACTAAATATGCTACAACTTTAATGCCAGTTGTCATCTAACTGCAGACATTCAGTCTTGAATTCCTGTTTGGCATTCACACAAAATATTTTTTTTAAAAACTACAGGAGGGAAATCAAATCAAAGAAAATGCAAAAGAGGGCATTTGGGATTGAAGGTCCCGTGTTCAGCACTGTCTGCTGAGGGCCTTAAGAAGTCTTTGTGTGACATGAGCTCTTTGTCTTTAAGCTTTATGAGACCACTCTGAAAATTACTGCCACTGGCGCACTAACCGACTGAACCTTTCCTCGTTGTCTCGAATTTCCACCCAAAATCTCTATCTGCTTAGTTGTTAAGCAGTAGATAGGATTACAGCTGCATTCAGTTGGACAGTCAGTAGTGAGGTATTAGTGACCGTGTCTAAGCTGGATTTAAAATGAACTGACCGGTCATCCCTGCTCGTGTGTCAGTGCAGTGTCTACTGAAAGCAGAGGAGAGCAGGGCTTTTGAAGAGGACAGAAAGAATTCATGCATAGGCATCGAAATCCAGGCCATGGAACTGACGCTGAAGGGTTTCACTCTGAAGGTGGTGAATATTCCATGGAGGAATAATAACCTGAGCACTCTGCATACAGAGCCTCCTCTGTCCGAGCAAGGACAGACCATCATTGGAGTCTACCTGTTAGTGCTGGGTGAGACTGGAATCTTTCATTTTGTGTCATTTGTGTGTTGTTTGTGGATGAAATATTCAAACCTGCATTGCACATTATAGTACTGAAAGAGCCTATGTTAATATTTATGTAATTTATGAACAACAGTTCATACAGTTGAAAGCAAGGGTCACACAATATTCAAGTGTCAAGAACAAAACCAGCTGTTGTTCCTCTTGTTTCCAAAGGCCAGTACACAGCTGACACCCACAGTTTGGTTTTGGGTTGGTGGCACTGTTTGCCTTTTTTGGTTCCTGCCAGCTAAGGCAGTCGAGGGATTTTGTGTAACACTGAGTCTGAGATATAAAAAGAAAGGGATCCTCTTGGCTTCTTATCTGACTATAGAGTAAAAGGGTTTAACTCTGAGCTTCACGGGTTATTCACACCATTGGAGTCACTTCTGGATGAGGCTTGGAACTAAGAGCAATAAGATGCAGCATGTATCAGTTAACTAAACTAACCCCTTTTTCATATTATTTCACTTTTTAATCTGCACTACTCAACTATGTACTGCTCTACAGTTACAATGTCATACTACTACTGTATATATGATACAACGTGGTAAAATATAATAATATAAAACACCATACAATACCATATGCTACCATAAGATTGACATTACAGTTCTGCCACTTGACACAACAATCTGGTTTACTAAAGACTCTGGATATTCTGTGTGCTGCTCTCCCTGCAGGGTGGCTGTCCTGGTTTGGAAACAGTTTAGTGATGTTTGTCCTGTACAGGCGGCGAGCCACACTTCAACCAACAGATTTGCTCACTTTAAACCTTGCGATCTCTGATGCCAGCATTTCGATATTCGGCTACTCCAGGGGAATCCTAGAAATATTCAATATCTTCAAGGACGATGGGTATTTGATCACCTGGATCTGGACCTGCCAGGTAAAAGCCAAGCTATGGCTTAAGCCTAATTTAATTTCAAATCTCTATTATTTTCCCCAGTATTAAATTGTGGTACTGTTTGCAGCATTGACAGCCGGTCTAATCACAGGAGAGTTTGTCTGATATGTGATGACTGTGCAGAGCTGCAAAAAAAAAAAAAAAAAGTGCATCTGCTCTATTTGGCCAAGTCCCAATTAATAAAGTACATTAAAATAATCTGTGGCAGTCTTACAGTAAGGTCTGTATGCGTGTGAGTCTGCGTACATGCAGGGGATTATTCTAGCAGACCCGGGCTGGAGGTTAAATCAGTGATAAGATTACCATTGTGGAGGCCTTTCTTCTTACAGTGTGGCACCTGTCAACAACCAAACAGTGAACACTTCAGAGCTGATTGGTGGATATCTGTTGACTTATTTATGTCCACGCTCTTATGCTGCAGCATTATGCAACTAATTTGTATGATTAAATTTCTAAGTTTAACCATTCATTTCTATGTTTTTCTCCTCCTGCAGCCTCAGCTTGAAAAGAAATAGTTGTCATACTTTCGCTTGGAATTCATCCAGGATATTTTGTTTGCTCAAAGGTAGCCGTGGTAGAAATTGTGATTTCCGTGCAGCAGTGTGTGAACTCTCAGAGGAGTCATATAAAAACAAGCTGGTGTAACCAGAATATTTTTTTGTCTCAAAAACGTAACCTTTAAAATGTGAGTGAAAGCGATACTGTAAGTCAAGCTCAGCTGCTCTTGGGCTCCACCACAGCCACCGAGATGATCTCATCTCTCTGTCATCCGATCTCCGGTGAAAGAGAAATATTGGGATGGAAGTAACCACCGCCCAGTTCACCTTCCCCTGAGAGAAGTCGGCTAAGGAAGGGAGCCTCAGAAGTAAATAAGGGAAGCAAGTAAGAGGTAACAGAAACAGGGGAGAAAGGTGAAGGAGTCAGGCATGTGAGAAGCACATTAACGCATGGAGCATGATGGGACATGAATGAGCTGCAAGCTGGGCCGCATACCCTTCGTCTTACACTCTATTGGAGAGGACATTATTGAATATGAAAGAGCTTCACAGGACACTGTGACAGTCCAGGGCGATTCAGAGGATGGAATGATGCTGCAGTGGGAAAAGTATATAATGCTTTCTTTCTTTCTCTATGATCAGATAATTCACATCACTTTCTTATCAGCCAGATCAAAGACAGAGTAGCAGCTGGTCCACCCGGTCCTAAATTATTTTACAGCTAAAATTACACACAAGATTAATGCTAAATTGTATGTTAGTGGACTAGTAGTCTGTCAGATGAGGGTGAAAAAAACGTGATGCTCGGCAGTAATAGGATTACAGCTAAGGAAGCTCAGGAAAGTAATCAGTAAGAGACCTTAACTGATCCTCATCACCTGGAAATGGCACAGCATGGAGCTGGGTGTTACACAGTTGGAGCCAGACTGAAACACAGTAGCATAATGCCCTTTAAGGAGAGCAGTGATTAAAAGATTCCCAAACAATGGGCTGACTGCAACAAAGCCCCATGTGTTGCCATACTTGGCAGTCACTCCATTTTATTACTATATATTATTACTATATATATATATATATATATATATATATGTCCACGCTCCAATAGGAAGCTCTTCATCTCTAGCATCTCTATCTGATAAAAGTGCAACAGTAGGTTTGACATGAGACAGGCCACAGCTCTCTGCCCTGAGGCATCGCTGACCACTCCGATATTTTGAAGGTGCGAGATTGTGAATCACTAATCCATCTTCCTCGCTTTCCTTCCAGGTTGATGGCTTCTTCACGTTACTCTTTGGCCTTGCAAGCATCAACACCTTAACGGTGATCAGCATCACCAGGTACATTAAGGGATGCCACCCAAACAAAGGTGAGACAAAACCTCGCTTAAGTCAAGTGAAGTTTCTAGCTTCAGTTCAGCCTCTCGGCCTTCCTCACATTCCACTTTTGTTTTTGTTTTTGTGCTAATGAAAGCTCCTTATAGGCTTCAGCTGTGGAAATAAAGACCACTTATGCCGTGCAGTTTCATTTTCATTTCTCAAAGATGTTATTAAGTTGTTTTGAGGTGAGATTTGCTATTTTGGGGGCGCAACTGATGTTGGAAAAAAATGCCCTTAATTATGTGAAAATCAAGTTGAGCAACTGCTTCTGCTGTCGGGGAGGGATAAAGGATTTTACTGTTTGTGGCTGATCATGTATATCTGAGTGTTTGACATTTGCCATTAAATTATGAGCATTAGTGGTAAATGTGGTGCGACACCAACTGCATTATGTGCCAGATTTGTTAGCTAAAACTGGAGCTGGACACAGAAATGTAAACAAAAATGCTGCCTGTGTTTAAGGTGTAAATTAAGCTGAAACGTCAGTAACATGTCTTGGTAACTGTGCAGGTAATCAGTAAAATGCAGCTCAGTAAGAACATAATTGCACTCTGTATAAGATGGAATATTTAAACTAGACATTTGATCTTTGCCCAGAAACGAACAAACTGTTATTTTCTTGCCTCGAACACTTTATCAACAGAGGTCCTTTTCAGTCGCAGATGTCTGCAAAGGCTGCTAATATAAGAAAAGACTTCATTGTTCATCAAACATTCATAACACGTCAAGAATTCTTCGTCTTAGAGCTTCTCACTTTTTCTGTCCCATGTTGCCAAAATCATAACCTTTCAAACAATCCCACAATCAGTTCCTTAGCTTAAGAATCGCTCATGTTCTCGCTCTGTGTTCTCGCAGCTCACTGTATCAGCATCAACACAATTGCTGTGTCACTAATCTGCATTTGGACTGGGGGAGTATTTTGGTCTGTCGCTCCACTCCTGGGCTGGGGCAGCTATACGGGTCTGTTTTATACATCTAACCTACAATACTTGATACAATATGAAAACAGAGCCGTGATCTGACTGCTGTAGCTCATGTTTCTCAGATCGAGGTTATGGAACCTGTGAGGTGGACTGGTCCAAAGCCAATTACTCCACCATTTACAAGTCCTACATCATATCCATCCTCATCTTCTGCTTTTTCATCCCGGTGATGATCATGCTCTTCTCCTACATCTCCATTATCAACACTGTGAAAACCACTAATGCCATGTCGGCTGACGGTTACCTCACTGCCCGCCAAAGAAAGATGGAGCGGGACGTCACAAGGGTATGCCTAAAGGAAAATAATCAAGTCTATTAGTGTGGGTTTTGTTGCAAAGACTTGATTGGAAATGTAAAATGGAACTCTTTAAAGGCCTACTTAAAAGTGCCCGCTCAGTCATAAACCTCCTTTTGCATTACTCAAGTCCTGACAATTGCTTCCTTATGTCTCTTTCTAGATTTCTATTGTGATCTGTACTGCTTTCATCCTGGCCTGGTCGCCATATGCAGTGGTGTCTATGTGGTCAGCCTGGGGCTTCCATGTGCCAAGCACAACCAGCATCATCACCCGCCTGTTTGCCAAGTCTGCCAGCTTCTACAACCCGCTCATCTACTTTGGCATGAGCTCCAAATTCCGCAAGGATGTTTCCATACTTTTGCCATGCACACAAGAGCACAGTGACGTGGTGCACTTGCAAAACATCAAACCCAAAGCTGAGGCTCCACCCCCACCTGAATCACTTCCTGCCCAGAAGCTGGAAGTGAAAAACACGGCGGGAGAGCTGAACCAATCCGAGCCTGACAGCGACTCAGGGGTCAACAGCCCTCCTCAGACTCCTCCGTCTGACACACAGGTCTTCCACATTGACGTGCCCTCTCACACTGAAACATCAGAGTACTGGTGTGACAGACTCTGAAGACTGTTTCCGTTTCACTTCAACCAATACTTGAATTACAAGGGGAGATTGGGAGTATTTATTTATTTTTGTATTTTATGGTCTCATCTGTGTTAATAAACTGTATCTGCAACCAGTCTTAATAAATTATTTAATGATCTCAAGTAGAATTTCACACCTGCCAAAAAGAGTTTTTATTTCCAGGTCCACCCATGACTGTTTTAACCATCATTCAAGCCAAACTGGAGCAATGCACATCTTTATCTAAAGATTCGCCCAGATGATGAAATCTGCAGTTGGTAAAATAGCGAGAGAAGAGATGCACAATAACATCTGGAAACACTGAACTGTCCTTAACTCAGCTGAAACATGTGATGGCACAGTATTCTACTATTTCCCCTGTGTCCCCTGAGGACATTCATACTCTCACATCTCCCATATATCCTGCAGTCTACACTCTGTCAAGTAACTCTGGAGACAGCTTTTTATTTCTCAGTTTGTTTACAGCACTCCATTAAATAAAATCAAGTTCGTGGAAATAATTGTATAAAAAAAATTATATATATAATTTTATTTATCTATTATTCTCATTCCAACTCCAATCTTTTAATTCTTTACTAGAGCAGCTTTACATGCTTTTTTTTAAATCATCCACAGCCTTGCTTCAACCCCTGAATCACCCACAAGCTGAATTAGTACATCTCTCTCCCTTTAAGCCAGCTTTCTTCTGATTCGCTGCCCCTCGCAAATAAAAGGTTTGAAGAGCAGATGGATCAGGCTGCTGTTCTCACAGGCAGATGACCAAGAGTAAGGGCACCACTGTTGAAAAAAAAAACATTTGAAGCTTTGAGCATGTTTTATAGGAGCATCTACTAGGGTAACAATACAGATATGACAAAAAATGAAAGCATAAAGGAAAGGGAATAATTCTGCAGAGTAAATTAAAGCCTTGAGAGCTGTAAGTTTGGACACCTTTTTACTGTATAGATCGAGATTGTCCAAAGAGAAATAAATAACTGAAATTATACTTACTCTCTCTTTTCCAGCAACATCGCTGGACAATTATCTACTTGAGCCATTAAGATTAATCATGAAAAGGTTCATGTGGTGGTTGTTTCTGCACCGTAATCACAACAAGGGCATTTACAGCAGCCATTAAGAGTTAAATGGCAGGCAGCCTCATTAGAGCCATCCATACATACATACTGTAAGTAAGTGTACAGCACGGTGTGTGTGCGTGCGCGCGCGCGCGCTGCATGGTACACCACAACTGCGTGTCAAAAGCCGCAAACCCCAAAGTGACAGTGGAAGAAACTTTGATGTCAGTTTTTCAAACAGGTGTTGATTGGTTTACTTGTGGAGGAGGAGTGATGGCTCTGGTGAGAGATGACACGCTCCTCTTGGCTGGCTCATTTCTCATTCAGGGAATCGGGATGAGTGAGTTACAGAACAGAGAGCCAGAATCATAGCCTGGGTCTCCCCTCAACTACATAACAGCTTGATTCTACCAAAGGGGGTGAAATGCTTGCACTGCTCTGCTGCAACATACCACTTCTCTGCATCCTCTCATGATGGCCCCGGGTTACTGATCTTCTTCTGCCTGGGTGAAGAGCTGGAAGCCTGAAGTGGGACGGGCAAATAGGAGAAACTTCGCCCCCGTCCCGTTCTCCACTTTTAATGAGCGCTGCGCTCAGGCAGGAGTAAAAAACTCCAGGTGGAACAGCGCGTCAAACTGCATGTCAATGAAAGAGTGAGGATTCGGGAAGGCTGAGCTGGGAATCACCCCTTTTAAATCCTGGAGGATTATTATACATACTCAGGTAAGCACACATCATTACTGTACGAGGATGAGGATTTTGAACAGAGCTAACGAGCAGCTCCACGCAGGAACTATTTAAACGACGCGCGTAAATGGCGCTCGTCGCGTTTTGGTCGGAGTTGTAATTTGCTCTGTTGGAAATTTTTATTAACTTTTTTGTTTTAATTTACTTGTTTAAATTCAGTTTAGGAGCGCGAGATCTGACATGTTGCTCGAGCTAACCTATTGCTACATTTTTTTAAAAACTTTCTTTAATTTCTCATAAAAATAAAGAGCAATGCTAAGTTACCCAAACTTTTATTCTGAAAGCATTCATTCTGCTAGTAAATTAAGCAGCAAGAAACTTGTGATTTCTTTCAGCTTTTGAATTAAATTCTTGGAGATTATCTTAGACAGTTCGGTTTGTGTTGATGTTTGGTTGATACATGCTGATTAAGCACAGATGGTCTCTTTTCAGCATGTCCAGCAGCAGAACATACACAGGCTCTGGCTTGCACACGAAGCCAGTGCCAAGAATTAAAGTAATTCAGCCTGTGCTGTGCTGGATAAACAAATAGTGAGCAGCAGCACAACCCAAAAGGCTACAGAAATGACCCTGTAGAGACATGTTGGCTTTCCTTGCTGTCTAATCTGATCTCTCTCTTATGGTTCCTTAGTTGGCTTGTTACTACAACACTTTGGCACATCTAACATGCTCACAGTACAATTCTGACACCTGTGAAGGGTGGGATTTAACACTCCCTGGCAATGGGTGTGTAAATACTGTACTTTAGGCATGCAATCACCCACGGACTTGGTGAAAGCAGGTTCTCAGCTGGTCATGATATTTAAATAAGTCTCAATCCCCTTCAGTGTTTGCCCATGTTGCATTTACTGTACACAGGAGAAATACTGTCCTTTGTGCTTAGCATGAAACTGCATGGGGGGGGGGGCAACTTTTTGGTTTTGAAAAAACACTGAAGACTCAGGTGCACCAGTCACAGGTGTGTGTGCGTGCGTGTGTGTGTGTGTGTGTGTGTGTGTGTGTGTGTGGTCATGCTTTCAAAACCTATTGTGTGCTGGTCTTTGAAGTACCCACAGACAGCCACTGTTTGCATTACATTCATTGTATACCTGTGCTGCTCCTGCCAGGTGTGATCGCCCCACTGGTGACACATGCATTATCAAAGTTTCCCAATGTTAATTTCATCAGCAGCAGCAGATTAGCCGGCTTTGTGCAAAATAGCTCAGCATTGTGTAATCGTAGTTAAGGCTACTCGTTGCATGTAATCCACATTATAGTGACAGTGTTAGTTGAAATGGACTTTAATACCTTAAACTATGTGAGCTGTCTGAGCTGCTTTGCTTTCTACAAAGTGACTAAGGCCCATGTGCAAAGCCTTTGTAGTGGCTGTGAAAATCACTTTGGTTTTTCTGTAACATTTTCACATAGTTGTTAGCGTGTCAATGGTTTGTTTGATTTGTATCCCCACCCAGCTGAAATTAGATGCTGGAGATGCCCATGATGGCTGAAAATACAGCTGATATGACCTCAGAGGCGAAGCTACGCTATTTGAATTGCACTTCTTATTTAAACTTTAGCAGAGGTGAATACTAAGTATATGGCACTTCAACAGTATCTATGATGATTTGTTTTTGATTTGTCTCAATGGAAAGTCTCTGACTCTGAAAGCCCTTAAATAACTCCAAAGGTAACTGAACATGTGCAACCCCTAATTTTTATTTTAGTTTCTGTAGTAGAAAGACAGAGTGAGTTTGTGTGCGTGTCAGCATGCAACATTGTGTCTCTGCCAGTCTGTCAGGATTTATTATCTACTGTACAGGAAACTCCCCAAAGTGTTTGTCAAAGGATATCATTTGCCCACCATTTCATTGCCATGGAAAGGGTGCATTTAGACGCTCACACTGGAAACACAAATTAAGTTCCAAATTATTGTCTTTTTTTTTGTCTTCTTTTTTTTTCTTACGAGGACATCGCCCTTCCTCTCAGAGAAGTAGAGGCATTAAATAAAGTATTTTTTTTATTTGTTGCTCCGAATATAAATTGCTGCCATACCCCTGATCTGGTCGATTGGTAATTTGGCTGACTCACCTTTCTTCTGACTCCTGCACTGTAGATGCACATATGTGTCCCAGCTTGTTCCCAGCTTCAGTTTTCTTCCCCCGCGAGGACAAATTGTAGACCCGATTGTGCATCAGTGATCTGCCTGCCTGTCAAAGCACGGCACTGTGGAAAAACCATGTCAGTGCTCATGAATGCACTGAGGAAAGCTCTGGTGCTGGCAGCTGTGTGTATCTTAATTTTGACTTCAACAAGATGCACTGTATTTGTGCTGCAGACTTAACAAAGAACTTTGGATGATAATGGCTTTTTCGTACCTTAGCACTCCAAAATTGTTTAATGGTTATTTACACAGCATACTTGCATGTGCCTGTCAGGCATGACTTGCTTTAAACAAATGTAATGGAGATGCATCACATGGTGGTACTGAAGAAGTTGATATGGTAAGAAATAGTATAACAGCCTCATTTACTTCTTGCCATATTTTGTTAGGTAAGAAAAACAGGTCACATGCAATATGTACTGATGGTAAATATGATTAAATGCACACAAAAAAACTGAAGAAAAAAAACCTTTTAAAATCTGAATTTAGAGGTCAGATTTTTTACTTTTTGTTTTGTTTTTTTAAAAAGTGTAGCTTTGAAGCATAATTTTTTTTATTTATTTCCACTGTTGGATGAGGATGGAGATCCTTTCTGCTTAAGGCAAACCTATCAAGTTGCACTATAAACCAGAATAAACAGAAAGGAAAGAATCCTACAAATAGCTGCAAGCACAGATTGCTTTTTCAAACAGATCATGTGTTGCTTAACAGGCCAATCTGAATAAAACTTTGCACAAACGTTTTCACACATGCAGCAATTATTAACATCGTATTCATCATTCATGGTTCATCGTTTGTGGATCTTTGCTAGTAAATATAAAACTTGAGTCAGCAGCCAGTTAGCTTAGCATAACCAGTAGAAATAGATGGACACAGTTAGCTTGGTGCTCAGAAGTCCAGTGAGACTATAAGATAAAGTTAGCTTGCAACTCTGAAGTGTTGCTATCAGCCTAGTGTAGATAGGTAACCAGCCTGACTGTGTTAATGGTCTTAGTCAGCAAATAGTATACATACTTTTATGCTAAGCTAACGGTAGCTGGTTCAGGCTTCATATTTTATTTACCTACATGAAAAACACCAGTTTTTATATCTAACCTGTTATGTGGTTATGAAAGAAAGTTCACTAAACAAAAAAACAATAAAGACAAAGTTTCCATTTCCAGTTTTGGACCTCTATTCATGGGACTACTGCTGAGAAGGTCTTCTTTTTCACACCAGCCATTTTCCACATGCAGTAGGTAAACGCAGGCGTTCCTAATGACATTAATGAAGGTTCTCTTATATTTAGATACAGAGACATTAATAAATGTCACAGGTAACATGTGTTTACACACTATTTCATGTGAAAAATGACTGCCATGAAAAAGGGTCCTTTTAGAAATGCTCTGTGAACCTGACAGCTCAGTGCAGCCACAGTTTGGCATGCTGCCAGTGGTACCTCGTGTGAATGGACAATCATCACCCAGATTCAGGTGTATTTTTGCACACATGTTCTCGTTCAAGTAATAGTCCAATACTGCTGATAAGCAGTATATAATGTTTCAAGAACACGGTTTTGACTGTGCTTTCTGATGCTGAAAAGCTAATTCATGCATTTATTACTTCTAGGCTGGATTATTGTAATTCATTACTATCAGGCTGCCCTAACAGCTCCCTGAAAAGACTTCAGCTGATCCAAAATGCTGCAGCTAGAGTGCTGACAGGACTAGAAAGAGAGAGCATATTTCTCCCATATTGGCTTCTCTTCATTGGCTCCCTGTTAAATCTAGAATAGAATTAAAAATTCTTCTCCTTACATACAAGGTCTTGAATAACCAGGCCCCATCTTATCTTAAAGACCTCATAGTGCCATATTACCCCAGTAGAGCACTTCGCTCTCAGACTGCTGGCTTACTTGTGGTTCCTAGGATACTTAAGAGTAGAATGGGAGGCAGAACCTTCAGCTTTCAGGCCCCTCTTCTGTGGAACCAGC
>VOQJ01044994.1:0-18930 GCA_015052665.1 Apistogramma diplotaenia | reverse complement strand
CACGGGTGGTGAACCCCCCCCCCCCCCCCGGCTAAAATAACCTGAAAGTGTTTAAAAAACAAACAAACAAAAAAAGATTTACTGACGTCATCGGCATGCGACCAAATTCACATTTGAAGTTGCCGTATTGACATGACAGTTTCTTTAAAAAAGCATCAAAATTGTGACGTTATGACAGAATCAGTGACCAATATTGATTTTTCCGTGTCACGGGTTATGACTGAAATGTTACCTTCGGTACTTAATGAGGTCTGAAGCGGTTTTCTGCTCTGATGCTTCTGTCGAAATGGCTTTTGGTGGATCCTGAAAAATATTCCAAATACACTTTATTGCCAAAAAGATTTACTCGTTTTCCTCCACGCTGTGTTAACATTATTCCTGCTGTCTTAAAGCAAGAGGCAGGGTACACACTGTACAGGTCACCAGCCTGTTGCAGGGCCAACACAGGCCACTTTACAATATCTTTGGACTGTGGGAAGAAACTGGAATACCAGGAGAAAACCCACGCAGACACGGGGAGAACATGCCCACTCCACACAGAAAGGCCCGGGCCAGGGTGGAATCAAACCCAGACCTTCTAGCTGTGACAGCAGTGCTAACCACCACCCACTGTGTGTAGTCTCTGCTTTAATTCATCCCAAGTTTAGGTCAGGACTGTGTGTAGGCCAGTCAAGTTACTCCACACCAAACTTTCTGATCCATGTCTTTATGGACTTTGCTTTCTGTGCAGTCATGTTGAAACAGGAAGGGGCCATGCCCATACTTTTCCCATATAGGTGGGAGCAAGAAATTGTTCAAAATATCTTGGTATGTTGAGGGGCCGAGTCCAGCTCCTGAAAAACGAACCCAAACCATGACTCTGCAGAAAGAATCTTAACAGTTTATTGTGGAATATTTAGTAGTGAGGAACTGCACCACTGCAGCCAGGTGTTTATTCCAGGTGTTTATCATAATCAACTTGAATACAAAGATCTTTGTCGCCTTGAAGTGACTGTTGGGATTTGGCGCCATATAAATAAAACTGAATTGAATGTAATCTTTGGTATGAAATTAGCAATTTTAATATTCTTTGTAAAAAAAAATTCCTGTACATTTAATGGTAATGAATTTAATCGATGTTTGCACTCATTATCAACAGGGTTCGAGATTTGATGCGCTCTGGAGTCATGAAGCCAACGGAGAAACCCATCTGGTATGATGTGTACAAGGCTTTCCCCCCAAAGAGGAGCCCAGTTTATGTGAAACCAAGTTCCAGACCTACTGCTAAGAAGCAGAGTGCTGTGCCTGAAATCTTCTACAGTGAGGATGAAATTAGAGCGTAAGTGAGCTGCTCACAGCAGCAAAAATGACTCTTTCCTTTACCTGAATGCTCCAGTGTAAAAACTGTGAAAGCACATTAGCGCTCTTCACACATGAAATCACTGCTGGCTTTATCCACCTGTCACTCAAACATTTACATCGGTCATTTACGTTACAGGCTTTTAAATTAATTTTCCTTTTGGTTTTTAGATACAGCCACAAAAATCACAGAATAAGCCACAGCCACGAGATTTAACTGTGCACCAAGTGACACTGACTGTATTAGGTCCACTTTATTTCATTTTGTGGCTACATTTTGTTAGTTCATGTAATTGTAATTGTTTGATAATTAAAGCAACATCATCCTAGCTGTAGTTATTTATACACAGTTATACAGTTTATGGATACATAGTGACTGTTGTTGGGTTCTGAAACTCTACATTTAGACTTTTAATGCACATGTGATTATGTGTGCATTCAAACTGAAAATTGGGCTTCAGTGGAACAAACACATAAACATAAAAATTATTTTTGGACCCTGAAAACACATGAAGGGATAATTGGAATGATGATTGATTTTCAAAAGGAAATATGCAGACAATGTTGTCTTTCAGAGCGTCAGTTGAGTCAGGCTTCTGCGTTGAATCTTTGTAGGTTGTTAATGACCCTGTCCCACTCTTCTAAGCGCTCCCACTGACGATGGGAGCAAATAAAACTCTGGACCCCTCCTCAATATTTTTTGGGTTTGTTTTTCTGAGCCAAACGTACAGGGGGTCCACGGGTTACGACATTGGTCCGTTCCTACGTCGCGTCGTAAACCGGTGAAAGTCGGAACACCTATCTGATCCTAACACTGTACCCGACTGGGTTGACGTCGTCTTCCTCGGTCCACAGCTGCGTCACGGCCTATTCTTCCACCGTGCACACCAACTAGTTCCTGCACACGAAATTTGCGTTTACGACGCAAAACCACTTAAGTCGAAACAAGGCTTTATATAGTATATGGGAGATGTGTCATAACCACGAAACATCGTAACTCGGGACTGACGCAACCCGAGGATCCCCTGTATTGGTTTCAAGTTTTTCCACTTTTTTTGCACATCCTGTCTCAAACGTACAGGGGGTCCGTACAGGGGGTCTCCCCCTCCAGAAATTTGCTGACATGTGCGAGTCCTTATATTGAGGCTATGATTATTATTCCTTATTCTGCATTCTTATTCTCAAATAGCATTACACAGAAACAGGAGAAATATTCTTCAGACACTAAGCGAGATATTATTTTATGCAGCAATATGAATATAGACAATACATTCAATTATCTTATTAAAGATGCATTTTAGCAAAGACTTTTTTTGGGGGGGGTTTTTTTGCAGAGAGTGGGTCTGTGGATTTGCATTTCAAGATTGAGTTTGTCAGTTCGCTGTATGTACAGTACAGGGATTACAGATAAATCAACCTTTGCAACCTTTCACCTTAATATGAAGTATTAAGAGTTATAAAAATCAGGCCTACAGAATAGTGGTCATAGTGCAAACACAACAACATGATGTATATGTATATATAACTAGGGCTGCAACAAATTCGATTATAAAAATCCTTGACACAAACTTGCTTCAGCGTTTAAACTCAGCAGTGCTCAGTAGCAGCATTAAAGCTCTCCATCGCTGCGAAAAGTTCCCTTCAACACAGAGTTGTCCAATGCTGATGCGTTTTTCCACGCCTCCACTGCTTTCTGTGTGTGTTCTGCTAGTTGGTCTGATAATTTCAGCTGTTATTAAGATACCAGAATGAATCGCTATCACCACAGTTTGCCAGTGGGCTCCGCCATTAGCACCAGCGATCATTTTGTACCCCGGGTACCAGGTTATTCTTTAATGCCGACCTGCAATAGAAACGTGCTAGAACGACGGGTGTGGATACAAAGTGTCACATCATTGAGTGCATGCTTTGCGTACAGCCTGTCTGCACATGCACAGGAAGCGCAAAGAGTCTGAGCCGTTACTGAGACGTGAGCTCAGGTGGAGCCAAAGGAAACTTTTTTTTTTTTTCTGGTGTCCAAAGCTGCAAGGCTTGTTTCTGTAACTGGGAAACAGGTGGAGAGCCTTCATCATCATCAACCACCTGATCAGCAAGTGTCAACATGAAGAAAAGAGAAGTTTGTAGCTGCTCCACCCAGCGCTGTTTGTTTCACAGAGGAAGACCTGCAGTAAATCTATGCAATTTAAAATATTCAAATGAACTGAAAATTATTATAAGACTTGTCTTTGAGATGCTTATGTTCAGCTACTATGAGTACTGCTGATTTTTATTTACTCTTTCTCCAACTGATAGTTAACTTCAGTAGTTACTTTCTCCAAACCGTCAACGTGTCTGTGAGATCCCTTTCCTACAAGACTGCTCAAAGAAGTCCTTCCATTAATTAATACTTCAATATGCTCAGTATATCTTTTAGTTGGCTGTGTACCACAGGCCTTTAAGGTGCCAGAAGTTAAACCATTACTTAAAAAGCCATCACTTGACCCTGCTGTTTTAGCTAATTAGAGGCCAGTCTCCAACCAAGTGTTAATTTGTTAGTGTTTGATTTCATTTTAGTCAGTCTTTTGACAAAAATGTAATTTAGTTTTAGTCATAATTTAGTAGCTGTAGCTCACTGTGTTTACTAGAAGCTCACACTGCACATTAGCATCACGACTGCACTGGTTAACTGGAAGTAAAACTCCCTGATCTGTTTGCTGCACTTTCTTGGCTGTAGGAGCCATTTGGAGCCTGATCATCAAACGCACATGTCTGGAGTTAGCAGCTAGTTTCCGACTCTGGTCCGGACACGCTGCCCTGCACATTATAGTGTTTCACCTGCTTCCCACATACCTGATCATTAACACATCTTCCTGCGATAATACAAGCGTTTTATAACATCACATGCTGGTACAGGGCAGTGTGCCTTCAGGACTCGAGAGTAAGAAAGACTAACCCACCGCGGTGTGCTAATTTTTCTCTAAAGTCAAACGCTAAACTGGGAAAAACATTTTACCCTGCAGAACATTAAAATGCTGACCTTTGATGGAGGTCTGGCTGACTTGCTTACATGTGTTGTTTAAGATTTGTTGCGCTTTTAAGCCGAGATAGTTTGCCGATGAAATTAACACTGTTCCAGCCTTCCTTTTCTCTCAGATTCTTGACAGAGTAGTTGTAAAACAGCTAACTGATCATCTGATTAATAGTTTCATTCAATTTTCAGAATTTATTACAGTACAGAAACGGCATTAGTGAAGGTTACAAATTATCTTATGGCCTCTGATAGTGGATCTCAATGCAGCCTTTGATACTGTTGACGTATTTTATTTTATTACAGAGATTAGAGCATGCTCTAGGCATTAAAGGTACTGCGCTGCACTGGTTTGAATCATATTTATTTAATAGACTTCAATTTGTCATTGTAAAAGAGATTATTACAAGGCATTGCATACTTTTTCATTGTTATGCAGATGATACCCAGCTTTATATTTCCATGAAGTCAGATGATGCACACCGGTTATTTAAACTGCAGTAATGCCTTAAAGACATAAAGGCCTTGATGACCTTTAATTTCCTGCCTCTAAATTCAGATCAAATTGAGGTCACTGTTCTCATCCCTACAAATCTTACAAACATGTTGCCTAACCACATACTAACTCTGGATGGTAGTGTCTTGGCCTCTAGTCATAATGTGAGGACTGTTGGGACAAAAATTTCATCAGGATATGTCCTTCAATTAACATATTAACAAATAAGTAGGACTGCTTTCTTACATTTGTGCAGTTTCTCTAAAATGAAAAACATCCTATTTCAGAGTGATGCCGAAAAACTAGTTACCGTATTTTTCAGACTATAAGTCGCACCAGCCAAAAAATGCATTATAAAGAATAAAAAAAAAACATAAGTTGCATTTTTTGGGAAATTTATTTGATAAAATCCAAAACCAAGAACAGACTTTTCATTTTGAAACAAAATTTAAAATAACAATGGATTAGGGAACAACAGACCGAACAGCGTTAAATCTAGAATTGCATTTAAAATCCTTATTCTTACGTACACGTTTTGTATAATCATTAAAGTCCTCATTGTACCAGATCACTGCAATACAGCACTTTGCTGTCAGAGTGGAAGCTTATTTGTGGTTCCTAGGACTTGAAAGTAGAATGGGAGACGGAGCTGTCAGCTTTCGGGCCCCTCTTCTATGGAACTGGCTCCCAGTTTTCTTTCTTATGTCCCGAAGGCAGAAGGTGATGAGATCTTGTAAAAGACAAGAACATCGAACTACACACACTTGCACTAAAGCTCTCAACATTTTAGACACTAAACAGTGTGTGGCCAGTGGAGGTGTTCACACCACAATCTAATGATTTAGTCTTGGTTCAGAACAATTTTACACTTCAATGTTGATACAGAATGTTGTGGTGCTCTGATTTAAAGGTACAGTGTGTAAATGTGACCACTAGATGTCAGTAGATTGCAGTCGACTGAATTCTGTTTTCTTACACCTTCCAGTTCAAGTGCATAATCCTTGCTTTAGGTTGCTTTAGGACAACTGGCTGCCATTCATCTGTAGGGAGTGTAGACTGTTGTTTAGCTCAGCTTTTGATATCCCAGGCATCCATGTTTATTTTCTTTGGATGAGGTTCACTACCACTTCTCACTGTTTAAAAACACTAGAATCCCCCCAGAAACCTAGCAGATGACGCATGCCGAGTCCTAAAAAGCAGTATTAGTGTCACATTGAGAAAAAAAAGTAAAATTGTGCATTTTCTGGTTCTTGTTTTAAAAAAATGTTTTTCCATAACTTTAATGATTTGCACAAAGATGGTTAGAAGAAGAAGAATAGCCTTTATTGTCATCATACAAAGTACAACAAGATTACAGGGAGAGCCACGAGCCGCTGCGCCGTTTCTGAGCGCGCCTCCACTTGTGTGGGTTAAGCGTGTTGGCTAGGGACACAACGACAGCATGCGCTCAGACGGGGACTCGAACCAGCGACCCTTCAGTTGCAAGGCGAGCACCCATCTACTGCACCACTGCTGCCGCCAGAAATGAAGTGTTATCATTTTTATGTGAGCTTTTTGGAATTTAGAAAAAGTTATGCATGAAATTCAGCACTTGTGCATGTCACTAGTAAAGCAGTGAGATGTTTTTGTAGGTTTCAGTTGTTTTCTGTTTGTTTTTTAGGAGATTCTACAAGCAGTATGGAACAGGCCCACGGATTTTTGATCTCTCCAAATCAAACTTTGTTTCTACATGTCAAAGGTAGGTTTCACTGTGAATGTCTTTCAAATGTTTTCTTTGGATATCGGCTGCTTTTACAATCATTTTCAGTCCAGTCCCTGTAATTAACTTTTTTTATTGCTATTTTTTTTAAGCCACTTAACTCTGACACCTATGGATGGACCAGCGTTTCAATTACTTGTAACAGACAATTTAGTGAAGATCCAATTCTGAATTTGACCTTTAGGCATTACTAGAAGCCTCTTGCAAAAACATGCTTTTCTTCCAGTTTCTTTAGTTGAATCTATGAAACATGCCAAAGATACGAGTTTTACAGGCATAAAATTATATCTTTGCACCAATAAGGTGATTCCCAAAGAACTACTACCAAAACTTAGCATATAATTGCACTGGTGTGTCCTTTAAAAAGGAGCGTTAAGGCTGTGCTAAAGAATCAAAGAAGTCATACTAAATATTTACTTTCAAGTTTGTTAAAATTGAATAAACTTTGTTTTCAGAAATGTAAACAGTAGTTCCCATTTTCCTAGCAAAATGAAGCTAATTGACGGGCCTCTTCTACGGTGTTTTTCTTCTTCTCGCTTCAATCCTGCAGGTTTGTTGACAAGTACACGGCGTTAAAAAACCAAAGCACGCTGGGTAACGATTCTGTGTTTGAGGAGACTGCAAAGTCTCTACTCGGGGAAGGTACCGTCCTGAGAAGGCGAAGAGGGCCTCCTGTAAGTCATGTTTTGTACCTTTTTTCCCCTCACTGGGTAACACTTTTGCTGGCTGCAAACTTTACAGACCATCCATATCGGTCAGCCTTATTTTACAGTCATGTGAAAAAGTTTTCTCATGATTCTGTGCAGACTTGTGTAAAACCAAGTAGAGCTAATGATGGATTAGCTTGTACAACCACCTTCAGCAGCAGTAACTTGAAGAAGTTTTGTGTGACATTATCAGTCTGTCTTTCATCATCACACATGATCGTGGTGTCGCTCTCATCCTGCAGGTTTCGGCAGAGTCCAGGGATCCAGTGCCTGAGCTCAAACTAACAGACACGTTGGAAGAGCAAGAAGAGCGAGATCCAGCTGCGACTGACACATGGAAGCCAACAAAAGATGAAGCTTAGACTGCAGTAGCTAAGATTCGTTAGCGGAGCGGTATATTCTCTCCATCTGACCAGCTGTTTTTGCTCGTTCTCTGACATCCATCAGTCATGCCTGTCCCCTACACTACACCATCAGCAGGATGTTACTAAAGAATCAATAGAGCTATTGCTCTTAGGTCAGTGCAGTGAATAATTGGCCCAAAACAGGGGAAAAAGACTATTATCTAAATATTTAAATGTCACTATTTGTGGTAATAAAACATATTGTTATAACATGTAGAGTTGTTGTGAAATGATTCAGAGAAGTTAAACTATTACAGAGATGTTCTGCTTCATTCATGTATCTCATTTGTGCCTCATCTATCCTGCCTCTGGCCTGGAGGGCGAGGACATGTTTTCACATGTTTAAGGATCACACAAACAACTACTTCGTCGTGTCCCTAAGTTCTTTCAGTTGTTAAAGTCTGTTCAAACTTCATTCTTCACTGTGTGCGAGCAGGAGATTAACAGAAAGTGATGATGTCATGCTGTTATATTGGGAATTAAGATAAGTGCGGGAATGCGACTGTTGATCCGGCTGCGCACATGTCAGTGATGCCTCGTATCGGCTTCTATTCTTTACTCATCAGGGTCAAAGCTGCCATTGAAATTAAAACTTAAAGTCCTTTTAGAAAGATCTGGCCAAGAGGGCAGCAGAAACTGCAACAAATGTAACATCACAGCTCTATAAAGATGTTTGAATTGGCCCAAAAGGTCTGGATTGATTGTAATGCAGATAAAATAACGTCATGAAACGCGTAATTACATATAAACCTTCATAAATCACAACAAGCAGTTACCATATAGGCAAAGACATGCAGTGTAAATAATCAGAAATGGCAGAAATCACTTTTTGGCACAACACCGACCCTGCTACCTGCCTGAGTTTTAACTTGTTACATCAGCAAAGCACACAGGATTTACATCACAGCTAAAGATTTTAACCACAGCAATCTGAAAACTTTACTACCTAAATGTCCCACGAGAGGTCTGGATCATGTCTGCAGATCAAGGAAGGACATCAAGTCTCCACGTCCCCCATTGAGGCCCCTCAGGTCGCCTTTCTCTTTTCCTCACGCGGTCCCACAGCTCTCATCCACAACACTAAGTCCAGGCTGAGAGCGATGAAGACATGGAGCTTCCAGCCAACTCCAAGACTGTTTTGAGTGCACACAGTGGGATTTATTTTCTCATGAAGATGTTGATAACTACACATCCATCGTCCTATTTTACATCAAGAACTGTATTGACTGTGACACTAAGGACAACTGCATCGGGTGCTACCCTATCAATAACCCACCCTGGATCAGCACCAGCTCACTTATAGAGCTAATAGGTCAACAGCGGATGCTATAAACATCCTGCAGTCTCATCTCGAACACCTCGGAACATCTGTGAGGCTGCTGTTCTTCGACGTAGTTCTGTGTTTAGAACAATCATCACCAGCAGACTGGAGACCTTGCTGCTAGGCCTGGCTGTGAACCAGCACACATGCCAGTGGATTAAGGACTTTATAAGCAACCAGTCACAGTCAGGCTTGGGACTCGCCACTCTCCCTCTCTAACAGTCAGCACTGGGCAGGTTTGTGTACCGAGTCTTCTCCTGTTTGCACTCCACACTCGTGACTGTACATCTACTTGTAGCACCAACACCATAGTTAAATTTATGGACAGCACCAGTGTGGTCAGACTGATACAGAACGGAGACGATTTGGCTACAAGGATGAAGTTTGCAGGCTGACTGAATGGTGCACCACAAACAACCTCATCTCCAAAACCAAGGAGATGATGATTATAAGGAGAATCCAGCTCTACCATACAGCAAAGGAGAAAGTGTGGACGGAGTTCCTGTCTTTGAAGTCTTGGGTACGTACATCACACAGGACCTGCAGGTGTCTTTTTACCACTGCTGCATCCAGATCATCCTCATGTATGGCATGCTAGAGTGGTTTTCCAGATGCACAGCTGCTGATAACAAGTCTCTCAGGTTGGGGTCATCAGGTTGGCCCAAAACATCACTGGCACACAGCTCTTAAAGACCTAAACAATAGCTGCTGTCTATGCAGAGCCGCAGACATCATTAAGGACTCTTTTCACCCAGTGCACTTCACAGAACTACAGAACTATGAGGACTCACACTTCCAGTAACAGTAACAGTTTCTGTCCAAGAGCCATTAGAATAGTAAATTTTGTTTGATTTATGATGCAACTCTGCAACTCCTCTTGTTAACAGAACTCCTGTTTCGTTTTGTCTTCCTCGCTTCCTCCCAATCTAGACAAAGTGGGAGGGACTAAGATGCAAGGAAGTGATTCAAGGATACAGACTGAGTTAGGAGAAGTGTGTAAACCCTTAGTCACCACAGTGTATCGGAATATTGTTTGCTGACCATGACTACAGTGACCGATCCTCTGATGGCTGCTTCCAGGAGGCTAAAGTCTCAAACTGGTCCCAAACAGTCTCAGACTGGTTTCTCGACCTTGAAAATGGGTTCACTGTGTTCAAATGACCTTCAGTCACCTCATCTCAATCCAAAGTAGCACTCTTGGAATGGACGATTAGCATTACGGCTGTGCAGTTGACAAATCTGCAGCAGCTGTGTAATGTTGTCGTGTCAGTGTGGATCAAAGTCTCTAAGGAATGTTTCCGGCACCTTTGTGAAAGACAAAGGAGGTGCAGAAAGGTGTAACTAATGAAGTAGCCAGTGAGCATATAGTTAAATGTGTTATGACAGTATTTTATGCTGAAATATTTTCACTCAGAGCTAATTTTCATTCCAATCTAATCAAGAACAAAGAACACAAACTTCTTCTGCTAGAAAGTCCAAAAACAGTCGGAGGCGTTTGGTACCATGTTGGTATAACTTTCATTTTTTATTTGCTCCGTTCATATTTGGTCAGACATCACTTTAATTTATGACTGCCATTGTTCCATCAGGTTAAAGGTTAATATATACTTTATTATAAATATATACTATTCTGTAGTATAAAAGCTATGAGTGAGATACACAGATTAAAATGTTTTAGGCCAGTGTTAACTCATTCAGTATCTTCAGACTCATTAGTCCCACCCCTCGTTTATGTATATTTTGCTCGTGAGGAGCCAGACTTAATGTAACCTCTTAAAGTGTTCCAGAGCAGTGGTTTTCCAGCTTTCTGACAGCTTTCAAAGACCTGAGATGTGCATCGGGCCCTTCATCCAGAGAAGCCTCATCAGAAATGGTGGAAGGGTGGCTGTGAAGACGGCATTCTTCAGGAAAGGCTGAGACATACCAAATGATACAAGAACTGGACATATGTGATGATGAATGCAAATTTGAAGATGTGGTTCTCTTGTATTTGTCAGCCTGGAGTCATGTTGGCTGGTGCTGAGCTGAAAATTAAACTGCTGACTTTTTCCCTCTTCGGGCTTCCGTAGCAGCCTCGTGCGCTTCTCAGGTGGACTTTGATGTTGGTGGTTTTTCCGCCTGAAGTGTTCTGCACATTTTTTCATCACCCATGACAAGACACTCGCTTCTCTGCCTCGCAGAGATTGCTGCTGTTAGTTTTTGGAGCAGCCCGGTGCACGCACACACGCACACGTTTGCTCGATGGCGTTCCCAGCTTAAACCACTAGAGTGGAAAAATGACTTTATATCAATGTACAAGGCTTTGAAATAAAATAACAAAAACGAAGGTTCATTTTAGCCATAATTTTAGTTTGTTTTGGTTAGTTTTGTAAACCCACAATAAAGTTTTAGTTAGTTATGGTTTTTCCTTTTAGTTACTGTTTTTATTTATTTTGATTAATTAATTTTTTTCAATTTCAGTTTTCATTATTTCATTAATAACTGAGCGTCTCACCGTATCTGTAAGCACTTATTCACAACAACAGTCACCTTAAGGTGCTTTATATTGCGAGGTAAAAAACCCTAAAATATTATAGAGAAAGCCCAACAGTCAGGCACTTTGTTTCCACAGACCCCTCCCCCACCTTCACCTTCATGAGTGTCCTGTTACCGCTGCGCTAGAAAAATGCACCTTAAAGTTTAGTTTCTGGTACCACCTTTCAATATGATTTAGGATTTAGGGAGTCACACAAGACCAGGACAATTCTAGGAACCTCCACTGACAACACAGAAATACAGCTCCCTCAACATTCAGCTACTACACACCGTTATGATCACATTTACACACCTGGAATTGACTTACCTACTCGATGTAACTTATTTGTAGAACCATGTGCCCAAACACAAGTCACACACAGTAAGAGATTTAAAGATGTTTTATGGCCAAAGTGGAGCAAATATGCACGCCTAAATGAGCTATAATATACACACCTACCTGAGCATATATTTAAAAAAAAACTCTTTCATAAACCTTTCACATCTTTTGTACAGTTTTCAAATTTGCAAATTGCTGCATTGGGATTTTTTAAAATAGTTTACATACCTTTGGGACTCAGAACCTTAAAGTATCAGTGGTCCAATTATGACATTTTGCATGTGTAGTGATGCCATTCAAACCCAGGTTTGCAGAAAAAGTGATCGTCATATAGTTGCTTTCTATAATGTACTTTCAGAGTATTAGCTTGGTCACTTTAGAGATCTAGCTTGCACAACAGCCAAAAGTAATAATAGAGCACAACACATTGACAGACAGTCCCTCCCAGAATACATTCAAAGTCAATTGTTTATATGAAAAGTAATTTTAAAAAGGCTCACTGTTGCCCTAGTGATCCCTTTTCAGTCCGTTTTCACAAAGATAATACAATTACTGAAGAATATCACTCTCACAGCCAAGACTTCCGAGTCCGCCCCAGCCTGGCCATGTTAGCCAGTTTGACTTTCACCTTTTCTCTGCTGTCTGGGCTTCTCTTGGAGGTGCACTCCACAGTTGAGTCTGTCTCAAAGGAGATAGCTGGAGCGTGTGCAAGCAGACTTCCTTTCTTTTCTTGGTCCATGGCCGCTGGGGTCTGCAGAACCAGCTGGCCCCTCACAGAATGCCTGAGCTGCAGCAGCAGGGGGTTGTGGTTTGAGTACAGTTTGACAGGGTCCCTCTCCTGACTGCAGCAGGTGGAGCAAGCTGAGCAGAGGATGCGAAAAATGTAAACCCATCCCAGGTAGTGGAGTTCGGCAATGTTGAGGATGAAACAGCCCAAGCTGATGCTGAACATGAAGTTCAGGAAGATGGTCTTCTCGGTGGCACGTGACACAAAGCAGTCTGTGCGAGTAGGGCAGGGATAGGTGTCACAGCGGTACAGGTGAGGCACCTCAAACCCAAACAGGAAGTACTGGCCCACCAGGAAGGTGATCTCCATGACAGATCGGAGTAACACATGGAGAATGTAAATAAGAAGAATCTGGTTGGACTGCTGGGTGGGGTCCTCTGCCACGTCACCATAATCCTCTTCCAGAAAGCTTTGCTTTACATCTTCCCGCTCACTTGTATCCCATTCCTCACTGTAATGAGGGTAGTAAGTGGGCATGTTGACCTTCAGTGCCCCCATGCCATCTTTACTCATTTCCCCACACGTCTGTCTGGGAGCTCTCTGGGATATCAGCTGTGTCCTCTGCCCATCGATCTTCTCATCCTTAGCAATCTTATGCAGGACAAAAACGATGTAGAAGATGGATGGAGTGGAGACCAGTACGATTTGGAAGACCCAGAACCGCAGGTGCGACACAGGAGCAAATGTGTCATAGCAGACGTTGTTGCATCCAGGCTGTTGGGTGTTACACGTGAATTTGGACTGCTCGTCACTGTAGACCGCATCACCCACCAAGGCTACGAGCAGGATGCGGAAAATGAGCAGCATCGTGAGCCAGATCTTGCCAATCACTGTAGAGTGGTTCTGGACCTCAGACAGGAAGCGACCAAGTATGGACCAGTCACCCATGGCTTAATCTGCAACAACAACAAAAAATGAGGACAGGTTAGAGTATACTCACACAATACACACTTCAAACTCATTTTTAGTTGTCAGGAAGTGGGCTGTGCTGAAATGTTTGTCAAGGAACCAATCAGGACACAGATCGAGGACTACATTCACCATCCTTAAACGAGGCTCACTAGCTCCCCCACCTCAACCCCATACAGCCCCATGACTAAAGTAATATATCCCAGTCATGAGGTGAAACCTGGGCCAGTTTCTTGTGACCAGATTCACCGACAAAGACTCTGGCTAAAAGCTCCGGAAAACTGACATGGAGTTCAGCCCCCACCCCCCACCTGTGTGCACACCCCAGCTATAAACTAGTTTACATTCTGATTAAAATAAAGGCAGGTTTGTGAAGCATCCCACTTATGAGGCATCAAACCTTTTTAGAGACCTGATTAAGAGCTGCTGTGTTTCCTTAATGTAACTAAGTATACATATATATTATGTTTGGTCTTGGATTAAATTGAATCTGCACTGGCCTATACTTTTATAGCAGAAATCATTTTTACAAATCCAAAGGCCAATAAAATCACTGAGAAAATCATCTACAGTTTAATCGCTAATCAGAATAGCCCTGATTGGTTGGAGCTAGATACAAATGACTTTAAAAAATAGCTCCACCTCAACTTTCTGCAAAACGTTGCTTTTATATTAATACATAAGTAAAAATAAGGGTAATGAGTAAACATAAACACATTATTACAGAATGTAATATATACATCTGCTGTTTCTGAGTAAATTAATATTGATTTGCTATGGTATACATTTACTCTGAAAAAGA
Organism: Apistogramma diplotaenia; assembly: GCA_015052665.1. Taxonomy (NCBI): domain Eukaryota; kingdom Metazoa; phylum Chordata; class Actinopteri; order Cichliformes; family Cichlidae; genus Apistogramma; species Apistogramma diplotaenia. The sequence continues at coordinate 4,546 of VOQJ01044994.1, read as the reverse complement.
TCCCTAATGATAGGAATGGTGTTTAAATCTGTGAGCATGTCGACAGAAGCTAAAGGGTAACAGAATCCATTTGAACTCACCGAATGTAACCTTAAGCTTTGCAGCATAAATCCTTATAGTGGAGCCCTTGCCACGCAGCTTCCATGGCTATTTTTAATCTTAAAGTTTTGATGAATTGAATCCCCTTGAACGTGGAACGAGAGAATAGGCCGATCACACGCATTAAGCCGGTCTATCTGAACCTAACATTGTGCCATGTCACTACAAAGGCTGGCAATGTACATTGCAACAATGATTTGAAAACACAATGAGGGGGCTCCTTTTCTGAACACCCGGGAACCATCAAACAAAAAGCATATGGAACCGGCTGGAAAATAAACATAATGCAGGTCGTTGCAAAGGTTCTGTTTAAACCACCTCGAACAGTACAAGTTAGAGAGAATTTGGTTATTTTCCAGACAACAGCAGGTCTCAGTTGGAGCCAGTATTGTTCACTGTATCTGTCAGCATGCAGCAGCTGAGTTCTAAGGGGAAAAATGCTTTCAGGTTCTTCCGTGTCCTCGGCTCTGTAGATCATGATACAGAATCACCTCGCTGCAGGTGAACAGGTTGCAGAGTAAATCATTTCCAGGGCCGAAACACTGGTGATAATTATACTGGAGAACAGCTGCTCCACTTAATTATGTCTCAGTCCCCAAACATACATTAAGTTCTGCTGGGTTGTAATTTAGTTGTTAGTGTATGACAAATTAGTAACAGGTTGATTTAGCTTTAGCAAGTTAGTACAAAACAAATAAACAAAAAACTGTTAAATGTAAACAACACGTGAATCAAATCAAACAGTGAATTTAACTGATTTGTGATCTTATATCTCATAAAACACAGAAACAACCCCTGATTTGAATTCACCCTGTGGGTGGCACAGCAGTGCGGTGGTTTCCACTGTGGCCTCCTGGCTCTGCTTTCCCTGTTCTGAGATCAGTTAACCTGTGTGTTGCGTGGAAACAGAGCTTAGCGTAAGGCTCATTTGATCTGAAATCAGCAAATGTGTTAGAGCATTTCTGCTGATCATGTCAGATTTAAATAAAAGATCTTGTGGTACAAAGTTTGAACGTCCATAGTGGTTGCTGTGAAATTTTAGCTTCACATATTTAATTCATGATATACATGAATTAAATATGTGCCGCTATACAAAAATAGCGGCACGGTGGCGTGGTGGTTACCGCTGCCTCACAGAGAACAACATCTGGACGGCCTGGGTTCGATTCCACCTTGGCCCAGGCCTCCCTCTGTGTGGAGTCTGCATGTTCTCCCCGTGTCTGCATGGGTTTCCTCCCACAGTCCAAAGACATGCATCTACTGGGGTTAGGTTCATTGGTCACTCTAAATTGCCCATCAGTATGAATGTGAGTATGAATGGCAGGTGACCTGTATAGGGTGTGCCCTGCCTCTTGCCCCATGTCAGCTGGGATAGGCTGGGATAGGCCCCCTGCGACCCCAAACAGGATAAGAAGAGGATGGATTTGATGGACAGATGGGTGTTGTGATTGTGTTCAGCTGTGCTCCCCACCTGTTGCCTGTTCCCTCATTATCCCTCTGTGTATTTATGGTCTCAGTCTTCCTCTTGTCGGATTGTGGTTGTGTTTGTGGCTATGTTTGGTTCTGTGCTCCCCGGGTTTACAGTGCTCCTTATTTTACGTTCCCCAAGTTTCTTTAATGCATTGGCTTATTTTGAAATGTATGTTTACTGCCAAAATAAAAGCTGACCTTTTCATTTGTGTGTGACAGATTCTAACTGGATGACATTATGGAAGTTCCTGACAGGTTCTTGTCTTGGGTATCTAATTACTCAGATCAAGCTCAGGTCAGTCCTCTTCCGTCCACTGCCTCAAACTGATCATCCATCCATTCTCTTCCACTTATCCTGCTCAGGGTTGCAGGGAGGCTGGAGCTTAACCCAGCTGTCATAGAGCCAGAGGCAGGGTACACCTGTACAGGTCACCAGCCTGTCACAGGGCAATTTAGAGTGACCAACCAGCCTAAGTCCAATAACTCCAATTTCATTGTACAGCTGTATAATGACAATAAAGGCTATTCTATTCTATTCTAAGTGCATGTCTTTGGACTGTGGGAGGAAACCCACGCAGACACAGGGAGAACATGCAGACTCCACACAGAGGGAGGCCTGGGCCAAGGTGGAATCGAACCCAGGCCGTCCAGATGTTGTTCTCTGTGAGGCAGCAATAACCACCACACCACCGTGCCGCCCCAGACTGATCAATTGGTACAAATTAGCCAGTAATCACAAATCCTTTGTTGGCTTCAGAAATGGTGCCGTTTTCTTCACTACTATGTAATACTGGGAGAAAGTCCATATAATATCTAGAAATGATATTTAGCAATTATGTATAGCCTGAAACACCTCAAACCTCAAATAAAAATGAAAACCATACACAACACAAATGATATGACTGAAGCATTTTCTGACCCAGACACTGACTTGCCAACTGGCGGTGAGGCAACTACTTGCAGATAACTCAGACAAAGCTGTGAGTGGCTGAGGGGTCCTCAGAGGTGTCTTTAAGAATTACAATATCATTAAGTCTGACAAACGTTAGCGGCAGAATTTTCTTGAGAGGTTATCAAGATTGCTGCTACCTCCCCATCAAAGCTCCCCCTAAAGCTCGCTATCTGGTGTAGTGGACTGACCTGACAGAAGTCTTCATTTTATAAGCTGCCAAGAGTGGGAGATCCTCAAACAAGCTTTACAGGACGTCTTTTCTTTTCAATCTCATGACCTTCATGTGGTCCTCGACGACTATGAGTGCAGGAGAACATCAGCAGAAAACCGACGCTGCAGGAAGCTATATGAAGAAAAACTGGGGACGTTTCTGAGATTCTGCAGGTTCTGATTTGAGGTTTGCTGATTTCACACGACATCCAACTGGATGAACATGTGTGATGTTCGCAGAGCTGCCTAACAGCTATGAAAAGCTCCCTGAGTTTCATACTGAAGTTCTTGAGAACAACTTCTGGATGATGGATATTGTATAGCACAATGTGTGGCCCTTGTGCGTATGCTATTGCTAAACTAAAGACTTTAAAATGGTGTAAATGATCACAACCTGCAACTGTTCTTTTCCTTTTCTTAGGTGTAGTTTGTCTTCAAGTCTCACTAGTTCTGTCCTGTTATACTAGCAGCCTATATTACGCTGTTTTGATCTCAGTTTTAAGAAGCACGTTTCACAAACTGTGTTTCAGGCTATAAACAATTGCATATCTATTTCAAAGGGACTCAACTAAAATGACTAAAATGACATCCTCTGTGTATAGATGTAATATGGCCAATGAAAAAAATACATAAAAGTACATTAACTGACTGAAAGAAAATAAACCTAAATATCAGACATTTGGGATCATTTTGATAATTTTCAAACGTTCGCTGATGTCACTCTGACATCACAGATGATCACGCTGAGTTTGCACTTCATATGAGAGACTCAACAACCAGTCAGCTAGTAAGGTAGCATCATGAATGCTATGGAGGAATGTTATCTCCAAAATTCTTGCAAAATGACACCAACATGTGCAGACACATTTACATGTGTTCAAAGCAGCTACAATAAGCTAATGTGAATATGAGTCAGGTACACAATTCATGTGATTCATGTGCTTTTCATCTGGCTAATCAGTATTTCATGTGACATTTTCCATTGTTACATATTTGGGCCTTTATGTTGCTTAGTATGTTTACAGTTTAGACAGTGTCATGTTTCTTCATACATTCACCAAACTGCATTGAACTCCAGCTGCAAATTATAGCTCAGTTTTTTGCCTTAAACTGTGGTTCTCCAAGTACACAGAGGTCAAATGTGATGATGACGCAACCTATTAAATTACAGAACTGCAACTGGTTGTACACATCACGTGAATTCTTTTTTTTTATTGTCAATTTATGGTCTATAAAGAACCTGCAAGTCAATCCCAAAAAAATCAGTTAAGTTTGTGTCTCTGGCACCTGAGTAATTAAGTGCACATTGCATCATCCACAATACAATCTTTTAATGCTCCAGCATATTGGGCCATTGTTATACACAATATTCTTGTAGACTTATATTGTTACATAACATTTATGCTCAGTCTTCACTACTTAACACAAATTCAAAGGAGCAATTTAGAGATAAAAGCATAATCAGACCACTGCCACCTACAGACGTTCTCAGATGATACAGCCATCATCGGATGCGTATCGGACGGGAACGACGAGGAATACAGGGGGGTCATCAGCGACTTCATCAGCTGGTGTGACACCAACACTCTCCAAATCAACACCAGCAAGACGAAGGAGATGGTCATAGACTTCAGGAGGAAGTCACCCCCTGCAACATCGGTGAGCATCCAGGGAAAGGACATTGAGACAGTGGTTTCTTACAAGTACCTGGGTGTTCACCTCAACAACAGGCTGGACTGGACCACAAACACAGACCTGTATAAGAAGGGCCAGAGTCGACTCCACCTGCTGAGGAGACTGAGGTCCTTTGGTGTC
>VOQJ01044992.1:3523-15575 GCA_015052665.1 Apistogramma diplotaenia | reverse complement strand
TGTCTCTGATTCTGAAGGAGGTGACGACTGCTTACAGTGGAACATACGAGTGTCGCATCCGGGAAGAAGGCAGCAGCAGATCTGAGCCGGTCTGCAGCATCACCCTGAGAGTGTCTCCTCCTCCTCCTCCAGGTGAGCAGAGGTCAGAGTGTCTGAGGTCAGAGGTGAAGCTGCTTCCTGCTTCTTGATGTTTGTTTCTAAAGATGTTGTTGATGAGACTTTGTAGGAAGCAGCTGGTCTGAGTGATGTGATCAGAGTGCAGTAGATAATGTCTGACAGCAGTTTGAAGAGGAGATGTTCTTCATCATCACCTACCTGACACCTCACACCTCTTTCTACCTGCAGGAGGAGCTGCTGCAGTGGCGTCTCGTCTCTCATTTTCTGCCTGGCTTCTTCTTGTTGCAGTTTTTGCTTTTTGAGCTCCAGCTTTCACACCAGCTTCCTGATGAACATAACTGTATCTGATATGTTCCTGAGCTTTTTCCAGCAGAACTCTGAGTCTTCTGCAGAGAACCTGATCAAAGACTACATCTTTAAGACCGCTTGGTTCTTCTTTTACTGGAGAAACACCCTGAGGTGACCTCATCTCTTATGCTACTCTCATATATGATCATATATCCTCTGTATTCATATTTCAATAGAGTTTTAGTGGTAGTGAAACTTTATTAATCCCTTAGAGAAGCTTTGATAGGATGTGAGATAGATTCAGATCTAATATTAGTTTAGAGAAGATGTTTGTTAGATTCTCTTGTCATCGTGCTAATGAGGCTCCTTCAAAGGCTTTGAGGAGGCCAAGGATGAGAAAAGGTTTGCAACATCAATCAGCTGATTAGGAAGTGCACAGTCACACACATGGAAAAAAAACCTCATGAAGTGCTTATGTATTGATCAACGTTTGTCAACTCAAAGTTTTCATTTTGCTTTGCCTGCTTTTAATAAATAAGAGACGAATAAGGTTCTCTAAAGGACACTTCTGTGTGGTTTCTCTTGATCACTTGCTTGGTCTGTGATATGTGGTGTGAATTAATAGTGGAGAGAGAAAGTGGAGGGAAAGGCGGGGGGAGGGACAGTCAGGTCTTAAATATCCTTCAGGCAACGGGATCGCAGGATCCCGGAAGGGAAGGAGAAGAGCTTAAAGGTCTGGAAACCTGATGGGATTTCGGGCAATCTGGTCTAGAAAGTGGGGGCGTTCTTTCAAATGTCTTTTTATTGAATTATATTGACCGATACAGTACAAAGCCATATGTAGTAATCAAATTTTAACCCCTAAACAAACCCCCAGACAGCAGACACACACACACACACACACACACACACACACACACCAAAACTGTGGTACAATATCGATAAAACATTTGCTTGAAGTAAAACAAAACAAAAAGGACACAATAATGCCATAAAATATATTAACCACCAGAATGTATAAAAAGGAAAAAACAAAACAAGAATAATTAAAAAAAAGAAAAAAAAAGGGGGGGGGCACACTGTGTTGGTGACCCCTGGTCTACACATTGTTCTCATCTGTTTCATGTGTTTTACTACATGTGTGACGTGTTGACGTCATAACGTTCGAAGTTGATCACCATGGCGCTAGCTCGGTGTTGGCGGATTCTGCGACGTGTGTTTAATCGGGTGCTTAGAGGTGTTGGAGAAGAAAGGGATCGCCAGGAACCTCATGAAGTTCCACATCAACCTGACAACAATGAACGCGAGATAAATTGGGTCTAAGCGATAGTCTTCGCAGTGGTTGCTGAGTTGCTAAATTATCTATATGGCAGACAAGGAGGAAGACGTCGACGAAGACCATAATTTGGTAAGCATATTGTATCAATTCTTTCTGTCTAGCCAGCAAAAACGGACCATTGAAGCTCATGTAAATTATCCCTGATTAATAATAATGCCTGCACACCAGGCACAATAAGGGAAAACCTATCAAGCACACCTCCTTGCCCACTATCTAATTTAGAATCAAGGACAAACCAAACCATTTTCCAAATGTAGGCTATTTATTTATTTTTCATCATTTCACGGATGGAATCACTCAGGTAGATCACTTTTAAGTATTTAAGAGATTCAAAGATCAAATACATAAACACTGTTGTATTTCAGGTCATTTCCCAACACATGAAAGCTGCGTCACATCTGCAAGGCGTCGTTTGGCTGTGCAACGACTACTGTGGCCAGTAAGAGTACTTTGAGCAGCGGGCCGATTTTTGACACAGTGGTTCAAAAAGGATCAAAGCTTCAGAAATCCTCGTTTTGCCATCACTAGACCTCACTGCAGGTCAAAACTAAAAGCCATTGTTTTATTCGCTGCAGCTCAGGACATGGACTAAATACACACAGGACACAGAGGGACACAGTAGGCAACACCAAGCCACAGACCTACTGTAAATACACAGGATAACAAGGGGATCAGGAGCAGCTGGGAAGCACAGGTGGTTGCAATCACACAATGAGACGGGGGAAGCAAAACTGAACACAATGCACACAGACCAAGAACCTACCAAAGTAAAACAGGAAATATCCAGATGTCACGTGAACGTGACAAAGCGCCGGGAGATAAGAAACACAGGAGACGCAGGGAAGAAGACACGAACACGTGGAAGCACAGCGGCATTCCCGAGACGTCAGACCGATGAGGGACTAACAGCTTCAACGTTTCAACAGAAACATTTCCATCTGAACTGGTGATGGTGTTGCATTTTAAGCCGATCCCTAACATACATTCCATCACCTGTTTATGAAATACACAGACTATAAATATATGATGTCATACCTCATAAATCACTGCTTTTGACGTAAGGTATGGCCATTCTTCTCTCCTGCAGCCACGTCCTTCCTGATCATCGTCTCTGGGCTCCGAGCAGGAAGCAGGCCTGTATTCGAGTGCACTGCTAAAAATGAAGTGAAAGTTGGCTCCTTTCAAGCAGCTGTTTCCTCCGGCTGTCACCGACATGTACGCACCGGGAGCTTTATGAAGGCAGAGCGTTAAGCTCATCTTCCTCAGTCCTTCTTCATCGTGCAGACAGACTTCAGCATCAGAGATCTCAGAGCTTCTCTTCCAGAGATGTGGATCTTCTCCTTCCTCCTCGTCGGCTCTCTAGCCTGTTTGCTAAAGGGTGAGCTCTTTTACTGAAACTCCTTATTTATCAGGACAGTCAGCGCTTATCCAGATTAGTGTTTTTCTAGCTGATCTGCAGGATGAGTCAGGTTCAGGATAAGGCCTAAAAGGCTACCAAAAGATGAGCAAAGGAATAAAGTTGTTCCCGTGCAGCCATATTTCGTGGTGACGCTCATCAACGTTAGTTTCTAGAGAACATCTTGGTCACTGAGAGGTGGTCTTGTACGTGCTGATCTATCACCTCATTGATTAGCCGCTGCGTTACCATGGTGAGACATTCTGCTGAGAAATAGTTCAGAATAATGAAAAGACCCCAAAAACGTGGCCAGTCTGCAGGCTGCTTCAGAGTAAAGGGCTCTACTTCAGTACAAATAAAAGGTCAGAAAAGCATCCTTTGAATGTTGAACTTGTGTAACAGAGTCGTGCAGGGCTCAGTGATTGGTGGACTTCAGCATATGAAGGTCGCAAATCATTCAGTATTATCTGTAGCATCCTAAAGTCACAGCTGTCTGGGCAACAATAACCTCCACATTTTTATTATTTTACAGTTGTGAGGTTTCTCAGAGAAAATCTCACACTGATGTTCTGTTGCACCTTCCAGTAAACATGAGGAGGAAACAGGTGTCGAGTTGGTGACACAGGATGTCCGTTTCTGCTTGGATGGGTGGATGCAAATGAGCCGACAGAAGCTGAGATGCAGCACTTGCATTGATGCATAATTCCTTCTAAAGTCAAATGACTTTGATACAAGTGACTGCTGTCTGGCACCTCTGAATGTTAGTCTGATTGGTTGTACCAAAGGGTTGTTTCACACTCGGTCTCAGGCCGTCATCGATGGTTTTAGAGTTTTAGCTTCATTGCTGGGTTTCAGACGTGTTCCTGAACCTATGCAGTGACGGAGGTGGGGACAGCTGTAACACCTTTTTTTAAAAGGTGTTAAAACTATCCCCAAGACAGTGGGTGAGGCAAACACCACCACTGCGAGGCGGAAATAAAAACTGCACTGTTCTTCTTTTACCACAGCACACACATTTTCCAGCAACAGAGAAGAGCTTCCTCTCTTTGTTTGACATCAGCAAATCATTTCTGTGATGCACCTGCAGGTTAAAAACATTGCTGCTCCTACTTGTGGAGAATTTACCACAAACATACTGGGAGGTTGTGAGTTTTATAACCTTGATCGTTTTCTTTATACCTGATCATGTTTCTCATGATTACTTGGCAGGTGTTTGTGTCACAAGGTCGTGTGTGTGTGTGTGTGTGTGTGAAGTGAGGGAACCAAATGCAGATTTTTTTGAACAAAACCTTCGTTAAGGGGAAGCAAAAATAACGCCAAAGGCAGAAAGCTAAATAAAAATCTTCATTGAAGGCAGGTGACACAAAAGTTGACAAAAACGCAACAAATAATTAAGGCAAAGTGAGGGCTGAGCTAACGAAGGGAAGTGGACACAGCAGGGTGATGAGACACAGCTGAAACTAATCAAAAGAAGTGAATACAAACCAAAAGACTTTCAAAGTAAGACAGGAAGTGAGCAACTGAAAATAGAAAGCATGACATAAGAGGGGAAACAGAAGCTCATAGAAAACACACTGTAATCTCGACTCAAAACCCAACAGAAACTCAGAATACAATAAAATACTGAAACAATCAACAGCTGGAACAAAGCAACTACAGACAACTAACTCAACTCCAAACAGCAACTGCAACTAAGAGCTATATAAATACTAAGGACATATACAGGGAGAAATTATAAACAGCATACAAGGAATCAAACTGATTATATTTAAAAAGTCCCTGACAGTATTTTAGTATTACAGACTTTCAGTTTGGCTGCACTGACCCAACTTTTCCTTCAGAAAGCAGCAGCTGTGAAACACGGACACGGTTTTCAGGAGGCTAAAGCTCCTGCAGCCGTGTGGCCGTCCAGTTCCTGCCAAATGCCCTTCAGCAGGACTTTTTCTTTCATGGTTCAGAGTTAGTATAGGTTGCAGCAGCCAAAAAAAAAAAGCATAATAAAGAAGAAAAAAACACAAGTCGCTCCGGACTGTAAGATGCACTTTTTTGGAAAATTTATTTGATTAAATCTGAGACCAAAAATAGACATTTTATCTTGAAAGGCGATTTAAAATAATAATGAATTAGAGAACAGCAGGGCGAATAGGCTAACGTTAAACATTCAGTTATGTGACGCATAAACAAGTATAGCATAGAGAACATGCTAACACGGTTAGCAAACCAACGGTCTCACTCACTGAACTCTTCGTCCTCTGTGCCACATAAACGGCTCCGGAGGCAGACGAAGCGCTGCTTCCTCTCTGCATTGCTTTCGTTAGACTGGTCGTCACTAGCAGTTCTAACTATTCCGACCTTCCTGAATCCCGACAGGATGATTTCGGTTGTCAGTGTGAAAATAACGAACACGTGAAATTATATAATAATATGTTGAGCTGGGTCGCGCAGCCCTCTTGTGTGCAGAGGATATTTATTGAACATTAAGGCTTCATAAAGCACCTCTCAGCCGTACAAACTTCGCGGTGAAGACGACACAGTCACAACAACGTAATGATGTCACAGTTTGACGTACCGCAGTGACGACCAGAATTCTCCAGCTACCGTAACAAATGAAAAAGGGCACCATCAAAATTAAGTAATGGCTCTATGCATCTCCCACCAAACTATGAAATAAACAGCGAATTGTGGTTTTATGATGTCATTTATTTATGGTTTTATGTATTCATTTCATTGTGCAGACTGATCCAGCTGCAGGTCAGTCGGCAGTGAAAACAGACTAATTTGATTATATCCAAGAAGCCTAGTGATAGCCTAACTGCATATCTAACCCATGCCTTTCTTTATAGGTTTCACATTTGTGGACTCATTAATCGGAGGTATGAGACAGGTGAGCCTTAGTGTTTCACACATAGATGTGAATACGTTTAATTGGGGTGATCCCGCAGAGTCCTGTCCTCCCTGTGATGGAGGGAGATGACGTCACTCCAGACTAAAGGTCACGTGACCATCCAGCATGTTCCTGGGTCTGATGACGGGTGTGACTTCCAACCACCTGGACCTCTACAGGTGCCACACTCACCTGTCTGTGTTTCTTCAGGTTGGAATGAGACCACTTCGGGGAGACCCATCACGACGCCTCCACCTGCGTCCACCTCCACCCCTCTTTCTCGTCTGCTGTGTGTGTGGTTGTCGGCGGGGTCGGTGTGTCTTGTGGTTCTACTGTTCTCACTGGTTCTGCTGGTGAGAAAGTTTGTTTGCGATAAACCAGGTGATACTCGTCTTCTAGAAATTTGGAACCTCGCAAACATGTTTAGCAGCTTTTTCCATTAATGCAGAAAATCGATGAGTTATGTTTTCAGTCAGGTGCATTCAAGCTTGTGAGAAAGAAGTTGGAGATGACATCATAACTGACATAATGTGCCATGACATCACACTTTCAGACTGTCAGCAGCAGCCAATCAGTGGGACAACAGGTAGTTTAATGTGATAATGGTTCATGTTTGTTTCGTTGTGGGATTTTCCTGTAAATGCAAAGTGTTTCTTATTAAAACTCACTGCATGACTTCTTCAGCTTTAACACGCCAACGTAATTTCATCTAGAAAGCAGCAGCTGTGAAACACGGACACGGTTTTCAGGAGGCTAAAGCTCCTGCAGCTGTGGGCCGTCCAGTTCTTGCCACGTTTCATTCAGTATTCAGTATTTTTTCTTCCATGTGATTCACAATTACATAAAGTGAACTTTTCCCCTCTAACTCACACCTCTGCTGTTCCAGCCACCTTTGGCCATCAAAGCAAATCCTCTTTATCTCCATCTGACGTTTTCACGTTTTCATATCTTGGATTTTTCTTTTGCACATAAAATAATCTGAGAGCTGTCTTCTTATTGCAGTTTCTGTGGAAACCGCTCTGCTACCAGCTACACTGATATCGTGTGTGTGTGTGTTTTATTGTGCAGAGACCGATCCAGCTGCAGGTCAGTCGACAGTGAAAACAGACGACGTCAATTATGCAGAAATCATCATCAGAGACAACGGAAACAAACCAAACAGAGGTACGGCTCCTCGTCAGCTGAGACCAGCAGTGGCGGTCAGAGCAGTACTCTGCCTGTGTCTCCTGGATGATTCTGGAACAACGTACTTTAAAAAACCAAATATTTACAACATTAATGTGTCCACATGCAGCAGCTGTATGCATCGATGTTCACAGCTCCAGGGTCACCACTCGGCATAAAACACCGAATTAAACACTTACTGCTGAGTTTCTTTCACAGTAAAAGTTCATTTATGAAGGTTGAAACTTTATTGTGAAAATTCTTGGGGGAAGCGCTGAGTGCCTTAGAGCCTCTTATTGCTGTTATTTGACCCGTCCGTGTGTTTGTGTGCTCAGAGTTTCGATCAGAGCCAGAGGTCATCTACTCCACAGTGAAGTGATCCACCGGTCCAACCGCTGTAGCCCAGCTGCTGCTCTCTGACTGGTCCAGCCATCAAACCTGAGGACTTCTTCCTTTAATATTCACACTGAGACATTTTGTTGATGTATCTGTAAAATGTGGATTAAAAAAGCTTCATTATCTTCAGCCTTCCTTTGTCTCAGCAAACCTGATGCTGTGTGTTTAACGTCCTCGGTACCTCCTGCTTTCTCTGCAGGAGAAGCTTTGCTTTCACTTCTTCTTGTATGTTTCTGTGGGTTTCATGAAGGCGTCTGATGGAAAATGTGAGTTGTGGTTAACTGACTGCCTTTGGGACAGATACAGAACAAAAATAAAGCTGCTACCACAGACTACACACAGCAGGGACGTCCTTCAATGAGTGAGAACTTCACAGAAACTCAGTAGATCAGAGAGCTGTTCATGACTCCGTGATTACAGCCAGGCCATGCTTCCAGCTACTGCTGCTGGTGTTAGTGAAAAAGAAGAAGAAAAATGTCTAAAATAATCAGTTTATACTTAAATCAGTTACTTGTTGTTTAATTACTAATGATCCTTATAATAAAGTTTTTTCCAGTGTTTCATGGAAGGTTTAAAAAACATCGTTGTTAAATGTTAACCAGAATAAAGGTGAAATAAATTAACTTTTCTAGGTTTAATACGTTTCTATCTCTGAATGTTGGCCATTGGCTGGATATGAACTTTAGGCTCCAGCTTTATCATTTGTTTTAATGTGAATGTGGAGAAGAACAGAATGGCTTTATTGTCATTATACAGATGTTATTATACATTATACAGAAGCTCTAAAATAAAGAGTAATATAAGTATATACATATGAGAGATGGTGAGTAATTGTACTATTGAATGAGTATTGGATAATGCACATTACAGAGGTGATGGATATTGTCCAGTGTTAATAATCTATCACAGATATGTGGTTATTGCATAGTTAGATTGTGTACGTGTGATTTAAATGTTCTCTTTGATTCCTGGTTTGTCTGATGTTTACATTTCACGTGTAAGTAGTTCTCAGTCCCTGGTTTTCTTGTATTTAATTCCTCGTCAGTCTGCACTTCAGTCCTTCACGTTTGCTTCTCTTGTCTCGTTAGTTTGATTCTGTTCACCTGTGTCCTGTTTCCTCAGCTGTGTCCTTTCTTCCTGATTGCTGTGTGAGTATTTAAGCCCTCCGTTTCCTTCAGCTCCTCTTTGCGTCCTCCCTCATGGATGTGTGCTCCTCAGCTCTGTGCTTCTGATTTCTCTTTATTGTTGCAGTCATTCCTGTGTTTGGGTCCATACTGTCAGACACACAGCCTGCTGTAGTGATGGTGAAATGAGGCTTTTTGAAGCACTGTGTCATGAAGTGGTTCATCAGCCAAAGCTTCATTCACTTCCCTTAGGTGACATCTACTCATACTAGTGACTGTTGCAGCAAATGAAGCCCAGAATACATTTTCAATGACAACAATGTGTCATAAGCTTTGTCTCACCTGTGGAAGCTTCAGCAGGTGCTGCCAGTGTTGATGGTTCTGGTGTTGCTTTCATCAAGGCCCCACTTTCCCCTTTCAGGCATTTCAGTTTGCCAAGTGTAGCAACAATTCAGTGTGCTTCAACATGTCTTAGTGGAGCTGCTGATGCTCTTCGCTCTGTGAGAACATTTGGATGCACTGAGCCGTCGCCTCATATTCACTGGCTGCTGCCACTGCTTCTCTCTGATCATAAACCTGCTGGAGCATTTCTAAAGTGATGTTCCACCGGGTTTCTCCTTCCTGCATCAGGGCGGCTGATTCGCACTTTCACCTGCTGAAGGCGCTCCTTGGCTGTGATGCTGACTCACCATCCTGGTGGTGTGATGGGGCCCCTTTATCACAGCTTTGCACTCAGCTGCCAAAAAGCACAAAGCCCCCTTCAACAGCTTAACATTTCACATCATTGTACACCTACGTGAGCTGCGTGCTCATGCTGCTGAAGCTCCTGGTGCAGGAGCATCAGCGGTGGCAGGTGGAGCCGTCTCCACTGCCTCGTTAGCTCTGAGGGCTGTGAGACCCCACATCTTCAAACCTGAGGTCCAGCAGTGTTGCTGTCAGACTCTAAACCTGTCATGTGCTCTGAGGTGATGGGTTGGATTGTCTGACTGGGTCAGTTTGTAATACCAGCACTTTGTGAAGATGCTGCCCTCAAATGACTGCCGCTACACCCTGTACGATGCCCCCCTATGAGACCTTTACAGCTTCCATCCACAGGACAAAGTCTTGTTTCACACAGAACAAAATAAACTCACACCTCAGGGTTGAACCTAAAACACATCAACAAAACTGTTTGTACCAGAAACACCTTTGGTTGAAACACGAGCATGTAGCAAACAAAATTCAAATACTAAAGTAGTAAAACTTATTATTATACATGTATTCTGGCAGTGATTCCACTGCCCACCTTTTCAAGGTTCACCAACACCTTGTCTCCTTTAGAAGGTCTTCAAACGGTGTCCACAGTTCCTCGTCAAAGTCAACAGTGACGTCATTGCTGAGACGGTTCAGCCCATCTTGTCAGCTTCCGTTACACCAATAATTTCAATGTTTGTCAGGCTCTCGCTGACCTCCACCTGGGTGAGGAAACTTTTAAAATCGTCCACTACAATCCTCTCCTCCAGTCGCTACATTTAATACTCTGGTTCGAAAAGGGACGTCCTCCTTCCCAACAGTCACCTTGTTGATTGCAGAGTTGAGGATGAAACACAGCATGCGTCACTCTTGCGATGGCAAAGATTTGTGTTCAGCTGAAAACAGCAACCACTGGAAAGGGTCACATGTGCTTGAATTAAAAGACCACCACAACTAACAACACTGACCAGCTCAAATGAGTAATTGTATCCTGCAGCGTTCCAGTATAGTGTTGAGGAACCTCGATCACTTCCCCTTTGACAGTCAAAAGCTCCTGACTGTTCTCAGACAATGACTGCTGAACTGGGATGGAGCAAGTCCCGGCAGCATTCATGAGCTCCTCTGGTACATTTAAGGTGCTCGCCCAAAAAAACAAAGTCCTTTTTGTAATTAAAATAGACAAGGGAGGGCTTTGACCCCTGACCTCATAGGTTTTCAGCATGTTAGCTGCCTCCTGCTTTTATTTTAGAGGCAAACTCTTCAAATAAAGTAAATTTACTGACCGTTTTTCCATCAGTTATTGATACTAGTTTATTAATTTGTTTTCCCAGGAGTGGAAGAATGTTCTGAGATCTCCCAGGACAGGACTGGCTGGTCCACCACATCTCCTATTAAAACATGGAGCAGTGGAAGGTTTCAATAAGGAACATTTAGGTTCTGGGACAAAACGTCTGTCAAAGCCGTTCTGAAATGACAAAATGAAAACCGACATTAATCATGTCCATTCAGGAGTCTTTGGAGGTAATGAAAACAGATGCATTTACCTAGAAACTGTTGGACAATTTGGTAACATTTTGCATTCAAAGTGTCTCAACTGTAAAAAGGTACAGTTAAGTAAGATGAGTACATTACAGTCCTACCTTACCTAACTTATGTGTTTAAAAACACGTGTCCACATGGTCACGTGTCCATTAAATCCTGTGCGCCACACGAGCAGACCTGCATTAATCTTAGCTCTGCCACATGAAGGATCTGCATTGGATAGGGTGCCACCTGCCCATGCCCAGCAAGCCCGCGAGGTACGGGATCAAACTGTGGGTTGCCTGCACGTAAGCTCGAGCTACGCGTGGAAGATGAGCGTGTACACCGGCAAGCGCAACAAGCGAGATCCCCCGGAGAAGAACCTGGCCTCCCACGTGGTGCTGGACTTGACGAGAGGACTGGGCGGCTGCTGCTGTTGCGCTGGTGGTGGTGGTGGGGGATCGCATCCTCATCTTCCTTCTTCTTCATCTTCGGTGCGACGACGCAACGTGACCTTCGACAACTTCATCTTCATCCAACTTCACCTCATACCAGCTGGCGAGCGTGCTGCTGGAGGAGCGGGGCCTGACTTGCCTCGGTACCATCAGGGCCAACAGGACCGAGATCCCCAGCGAACTGTTGGAGGTCAAGGGCAGGGCGGTGAACACGTCACGGTTCGCCTTCTCCTCCTCCTCCTCGTCCAACCAATCCTATCCGCGTGGGGGTCCCGCAGACCCCGTAGTGATAGCGCCGCGGTTGGTGTCGCCCGGGGGGTCGGACGGACCCCGCCGGTCCTTCCAACCGATCCTACCTGCGTGGGGGTCCCGCAGACCCCGTGGTGATAGCGCGTGCGCAGCGGTTGGCGTCGCCCGCGGGGGGTCGACTGGACCCTGCCCTCAGATCCCATCGCATTCGCGTGGGGTCCCGCCGACCCCACCCACCGACTTACCAGCGGGTGGGGCCCAGTCGACCACCCCGGCCCTTCCGACCAATCGCATTCTTGGTGGGGCCCGTGGGACCCCGCCCCTCCGATCCCGGTCGACCAATCGGCTGGGGGTGTGGGGGGTCCAGACGACCCCCCACGATCCCGC
>VOQJ01044990.1:7825-18507 GCA_015052665.1 Apistogramma diplotaenia | reverse complement strand
CCAAGCAGCAAATCATTTTATTGCTATTATTTAGCCTGAAAAGCAGGCAAAAGAGAGGAAGAGTGGTCTGTGTGTTATGTAAGTGCTGTGAGGCTTGTGTGTGTGTGTGTGTGTTCTGTAGGCCTGCAGATTAATCCAGTGGGTTTTATCCTCAGTGAATGGGACAGTGGGGCTTTGCAGTGATTATCCCTGGAGGCCACAGATGATTGCTTTGAATTTCCTGCATGTAGCACACTGCCATGTTTGCCTGCCTGCACATCGTCACTGTCTGCCTACTTTACTGTCAGCATGGCGACACAGTAAAAGTTAAAAGACCATAAAATTTGAGAAGGTTCCAGATGCTTTACGTATTATATGTAGACGGTTTTACTGGAAGTATCTTTCTTTAATTGTGCGAAGCAGTTTAGCAGCGTGTGCTAACGTGAAGTTTACGGTTTCTTTCTTTCTGACCAGCTACTTCGCCGCCTCACGTCTGTCTTTCCTCAGTTAATCTGAACCTCAGCCCATGTGCTGCAGCTTCCCGCCTGCCTGTCTCTCCTCTGGATTATATAACGAGGAAATATCACAATTGCAATCTGTTCCATCGTTCCATCTCAGCTGAGACAAAAATGGCTGAATGCTTGGAACCTGCCCCGCTCCGTATGTTTTGGCTTTTCTAAAGGTGTAAAATCAGAGCCTGGCATCTCGGATGGCGCATTTCTTTAGTACTCGCTGCCAGGTGGGCGACCGTTTGCCTCTTGTCTCGCTGATGTTTGGCTGGGGAGTCATCTTGTTGCAGGACAGTTTATCGAGAAATAAATCTGCCACGATGGCAAATAAATGCAAGCAAAGGGAAGGTTTCTAGGGTCCATTCTGGTGACATTTCCTTGAATAGCTTGTAAAAAGTCTTAATATTTTCCTACATTTTTCCTCAGTGATTTTCCATGGCAGATTTCTCCCCGTGTGCCCATCCTGCCTCTCCACAGGGAACGTGTTAATTCGCTGAAGCCATATTGTCACGGCAGGCGTTGCTTCGTGGCAGGAAACCAGCTTGTTCCATTCACACCCAACCACTGTGGTCAACCTGGATGCTTATCAGGAGGCTCGATTATAAAGCTGTTCTCCGAGTAGATGACGTACATCCAGCATTTCTGAATATTATCAATTTAAAAGTAATGATTTCTTTCATTTGTAGAAAAGCTTTGGGCCATTACACCTATGAGAGCTTCTATGAAACCCCATCCTAAATCCATGGGAATATCAGCTTTCAGCGTCCCCAGACTGTTGGAAGTTGGAAGCACAGAAGTGTCTAAGATGTTTTGGTGAGCTGAAGCACGAGATTTTAGTTCACTGGAACTAACTACAGCACTTGGCCACCTCACTCTGTAAGTTTACATGGTCTGAGTTGCTGTGGTTCCTAAATGGTTACACTCTGCAGAAATGCCACTTACAGTTGATTCTGTAACATCTTGGAGGGAAGAAGTGTCACAGACTGACTTGTTGCAGCGTTGGCATCCTATTACACTGCTGTGCTTTCACACGTGTTTGTAAAGGCAGACTGCGAGGCTAAGAGCTTGGTTTTATATACCTGAGGCAATGGAACCAAAAATACCTGAATTCATATTTTTGAGATATTTTTGCTCATGTGATGTATTTTTTCAGCAGCTCCATATAGGAATACACCAAAAGGCAACAAAACAACACAAACATAGTGGAGAGGTTCAGTTAAATGACCCCACTTAACTGAGGTGGAGCCTGGCAGACGGTTGCCTGTGTCAGGTTTAACAGCACAGCTCTTAATAAAACCTAAGCAGGTGAATTGCACACAATTTTCTCCCCTCTGCAGTTGTTATCGAGGGAGAAATCAGGCACAGAGACTGAAACTGTTTTTGCAGCAGGCTGCAGACATGTTTGTTTCTGCTGTAAGGTTGGGTGTTTTGGCATGGGAGCGTCTGGAGCCAGCCTCGAGTGGCCAGCAGAGGAACTGCAGTGGCTTTGTTTTCCAGCCCCAGGGGTTGCTGTTGCTGCTCGGTCCATGCATTCGTGCATGTTTTGATGTTGGCCCATGTATGCAGCAGAGGAAGTCAAGCGTAAGCGGCTGGGTGAGCTGTGTGAATGGTTCAGCCCTCAGGCTTCCATCATGCTCCTCGCCCAGGTCACATATTGGCACGTGTATTTATTGCTTATAGGCCAACGTGGTGATACAGTGTTTATGCGGGAGTGGTTTTTATGACTGGAAATCTGCACTAAATAATTTTTTTTCCAGTAACAAAATAACCAGTATATTATTTCTGCATAAGCTTCAAGTCACCCAACAGATTAATGGTCCCCGTGTAAGTGAACCAACTTCAAAACCCTTCGCTGCTGTGTCGATTTACCTGATGTAATGCGAAAGCTGTCTGAGAATGGATAATGTAATAAATAAAACGTCAGTGAGCACTTTAGCTCCCGAGCTTCTACATTTAGCTTTGTGAATATTATACCCTCCTTAGCCTTGCAGGCAGCCGGGAAAAAATCAACTCGAAAAGCCATTAGTGCACGTGGGGGCTGCATGCAAGAGAATCTGAGCATGTGCGCGTTTACATGTGTGTGAAATGGAAAGGTATCGGCCTCGTCATCTCAGCAGCAGTCTGTCTGACGCCAGATAGACAAGTGTCTTTGCAGGGTTACACACCTTTGTGTGTACGCATGTGCTGGGATGGATGTTGATGTTGATGGACATTGAGATTTTATTGATATCAGTGTTATGATGTTTATTGATTTATTTTTTCCCCGCCGGAAATATTTATAAAGGAAGAACCCACTTATTATTTTTATTATTATCTTTGAGTCTGAAACTGTTGTGATTTGGAGCAGGAACCAGCAGAAACCTGCAGAACAGGAAACATGGAGTCAAGGTTAAAAGATGTACTGCAGTGTTTCTGACACTGACGTATTAATGTGGTGTGTTATTAAGACTAAGTTGAAACAGGTTGGGCATTCGAGAAATAGTTTGACAACCACTTATCAAAACACAGACAAAGCAGGGGAGGTAGCTGAAGGTGCAGGTGGAACGCAGGCAGACTGTCACCTACCAATCAGAAAGTTGGCGGTCCGATTCCTGGCTGCTCCGGGTTGCATGCCAAAGTATTTTTCGGCAAGATACTGAACCCTGATGCTCTCTGATGCTAGCGTTGGAGCGTAAATGTGTATATAAGAACTAGTCCATTTACCATTTAATAAAATCAGATTTATATTATATATAATACAGTAATCGCTGTGAAGCTTTTAGCTGCAGTCTCGTGTATCTGCTGCTCTGCAGAAGTTCCAGAGATATTCAAGTGGAAAAGGTCGAATGCTGGTTAAGTCTGGTTCAAGTAAAGGAGGGAGTGAGGGAACAGGAGGATGTTAAATGTCATCCCCATAGAGATTTTTTTTCTGTGTCTTAACTCATAATTACTAATATCACCTCTGGTACCCTCAGTGCCTTTTGTGCACTGCCAGTAATTTGTGCAGGAAAAAGAACAAAAGGGTTTAAAATCTTTTCCAGCTTTCCATTTTACTTTCCGGGCTGAACTGTCCCCTTTCCGTAAACCCAGCGCCTTCGCAGTCTTCATTTCAGTGCCATTCAATTCTGCATGACCGGATTTCCCTGCAATTACACGAAGAAAGAAGGATTATAGAAATAGAAGTGCTAATTTCCGCTGACAGTGTTCCTGCTGTCCTGCTTCCCACCACTTCTGTACCTAACCTGGAAAACTCCCCCCATGTGAAAGAGGAAGAAAAGTGCAGCAGCTAAAAAAGAAAAAAAATCTCACAGATTTAGGTTAGCGCTTCTATAAGCCTGAAACATACAGCCAAATAACTGACAGGCTGACCTGGTTTTTCCTGACTCTCAGACTCAGTGCTGCCACAGTGTCCCGGTGTCCTATTTTCTTCACAAACATTGTTTATCTCCAATGAACACGGCACTTGATTGATGGCCGTCCAGAACAGTCTGACCGTCTGCTCGATGCTCAACACGAGTCCCGTTTTTAATCCCGATTCTCTCCCGTGTTAACGCTGCACGGAGGGAAAAACAGTGCGGAAAGGCTTTCTTGTAAGACTGGTGCTAACAGAATCCAAATCTGCTGTATGTAGGTGGTTGCTAAGCATGGCTCAGTTTTCGTTTGTTCACAACAAAGCTGCAAATGCTTTTTGATGGAAGCTACAAACCAGCACCTGATGACTGCTGACGAGCATGCTGAGCTACAAACCAGCGTCACTCGCATGTGGTTAGTAAACTGCAGTCAGCTCAGTCTGAAAGGCGAAGCTATCCGGGAGGCTTCGTTCTCTCTGGTGGTACAAAAGGAATTCTGGTTCTATAGCAGTCTGTGGGAGAACGGCCCTCGAACTGCACCTCTGTAAACACTTTGCTGATGAGTTTCTGGGCTCAGCCGCTCATTTCAGGTGACACTGAATAAACATTTAGTCCATTTGTTGGTCATTCAAAGAGTCAGAAAGGAGGCTTGTCATTAAATCATTGAGTCGTTAAGTATGTTTTTTCATAGTCAGATCTGCACCTCACACACGGGGTTTCAAAACACCAAGATGGTGACGCTGAAAATGCTCATCAAGGCTTTATAACGGGACTTGACAAACCGAGAGTTGATGTCACACTGCCTGCATCCATTTTTTATGCCATCCATAGTTTGCATGTGGCACCTGCTTGCACTATGTCTGCAAACTAGCTTCACTCGAATCAGTGATAATTATCTCCAAGTTTCAACCATCCAGCTATTTTGAGGTCAAGCTGAGATTGAAGAATTTGGAGGTAGTCCTCCTCCTTCATTATTCCGTTCACTTTTTGCAGTGTACCAGTACCCAGAGAATGATGCTACCACCACCATGCTTGACACTAGGTACAATTTTCTTAACTTTGAAAGCTTCACTTTTACTCCTGCAAACCTGCTGCCATCTCCATTTGTTCGGTCATTTAGAGGCTGTGAGCTGAGCCGTCCTTCATTTGAATGCATTATTAAGGTTTTTTGGCAGATGCTGATGTTTAAAAACACAAAACAATAACAAATAAGTGATTCTGTATAGTGCATGCTCTCACATGAATGAATACTGCTTTGCCCTGCTCCCAAAAGCTGTTCAAACACAGCAGCAAATATATAAATAATCTCTGGTTTGTATCCTGAACGTATATTTGTGATTTGCTCGTGCAACATTTTGAGTTTGAATATCAGCAAGATATGAAAATGTGCTCCACTTTACCCCACAGGACGTCATCTGAGGAGGATTCATGCACAGTGTGACAGGCACTTTATATTAAAACAATAACTCACTGAAAACATATGAATGGGCTTCAATCTACCAGTGTGTGTTTTCATTATAGGAAAAGCTTTTTATTTCTCATCCCGACAGATGCTTTTCCAAACTATTTTTTTTCTCATTGCTGGATTCTTCAACAATTGCTGCTCCATAGTTGTGCGTTAATCACGACAGTCCTAATCCATCCCCCTTCTGGAGCTTTGTTGGTGCTCTTTTCAGCTGGACTGTCTTCATATTCATAATGAGCAATGTGAAACGCAGCATCAGCACTTCCCGTGGTTTCATTGCCCATCGAGGTCATGCCCTTGTTTTCTGAAACCTTCTGTCATCCCGTTTCCACTTCTGCCTCCAGCAGCCGTCAGAATTAATGCCGTTAATATTTCAATCAATAATTCATCGGTGACCTTCCAGTGTTTTCATTTAACTCCATGTTCGTCCATTACAGTTAGCTTTGATGTTCATTCTGCAGGATGTGACATCAGCTGTTCGTGTGTTACATCAGTCGAGAAAGTAAATAGTGTGGATTGTTATCAGAGTCTCTCATAAAAAAGTCTCTTTCCTGGACAAACACTCCAAGCTTTCATCGACAGAAAAGGCGCAGAAAGAAGACGAAGCAAAACAGAGAGAAGACAGACTGAGGTGCAGTAGTGTGTGTGTGTGTGTGTGTGTGCGAGGAATAGCAGAGAAAACAGTGGAGACTAAATCCTCTTTCGCCCCCTGACTTTAATCCCTCCATGGGCTCATGGGCTGAGCCTGGCAGTTCAGGCCTTACAGCAGCTGTCAGTCAAGACGAGTAACGAGCGGCAGGGCCGCAGGTGGGGTGTGTGTGTGTGGGCGGGGGGCGCTCAAGGCCGTGTGTTATGACAACTGTAGGTGTGTGTCTATTACTGTAAAAAATACAGTAAGCTTGTTAAACAGGAAGTGACTGGTGCGATGGACGGATGATGGGGAGGGGAGAAAAAGCAGACTGACACGGAGTGACGCTTTGACTCTTTGTGTGAAGTGAACAATTCAAACAGCCGACAGGCGACGGAGGCTTTACACGAGCCTGCTGCTGCAGCTCCATCACGCTGGTGTGGCCACTAGCTGCTCTGTCTTTGGACTGTTATTGATGGACTGACTTTTTTTATTTGTTTGTCATAAAAACTGCACAGTAAAATGTCAAAACTATTTTTACAGCCATGCAAATAGCAACGCATGAGATATGTATTTAGTTTTAATGCATTATAGCATTATATTGATTGTCCATCAATTCATCTGTCAATCTCTCCCTTTCTTGGAGGAGGGGCAGGTTGCTCATGTGCAGCAGAGCTAACACAGAGACAGACGTTCGTGCTCGTACTCGTACCTATTTAGTCAGGATTTAAAATTTTATTTTTCTACATGTGGGTTACTGTGGAAAAAAGAGAAACCATTTAGCTGAAAGGAGCTTGCCAAGCTAACACAGCTTATGTGTTAGGTTAGTTTTCGGGATTTGTTGGTATTTACTGAAAAAAATGGTAAGCTTATCACACTTGAGCCATAATAACCCTTTTCAGGGCATCTAAACTCAAGATTTTTGGATGATACACAGTATTTTAGGGCTATTGGTATGTTTTTAGAACATCCTTTTTATAATATTCCTTTGTGTTTACTTTGAAATCATTTTACTTTAACATTTAACATGTTTGATTTTGACTCAAGCTGCTGCACCGACCCCGAAGCCCTGGTGGCTGAGCAGCAATTCAGAGCCAAAAAATGTAGTTGGGACAGTGCTGGTATTCTGGCTCAGTGACACCGGATTTTGTTTCTGGTCTAAGAATCATGCCTTTTCCATGATGGGTGGTTTATTTCATCAGTCCAGCACAAAATTAAAATTCTCGTCAACAGCTTTGTCGTCTCAGGGTGTCAGCAGACACCAAAGTTGACTCTGGGGCAGTTTCGATGCAAATCATCTACTGCTATAATTTTCACATATTGATGGCTTTCACAATCATGGCAGTGACAATAACAGTTTTAAAGACCTACTTTCACTCACTTTTATCCGGTGTCCGGTGAATATTTCCTTCCTGCTTTTTCATTTCAGCTGCTCTTTCTATTGTTAGATCTTATTTATGTATTTCTTTTTATTTGTACTTCTGTTATTTGACTTCTCCAAGCTTTATGTCTTATTATACTTGATAAAATAATAAAAGCGTATTAATTGGAACTGCTGACATTCCTGTCTAACAGGGAAAAGGTCTGAGCTAAAAAGCAGCAGTAAATGGATTAACTGCGTGCAGCAGAAGTGTTTTTATTGCTCTCAGGAGTTCGTGTTTACATCTCTGCTGATTGGGTGAAGCTGTGATGCTACAGATGGAGAGGTGACTGGCTGCAGAAGCTGGTGATGTGATTCTACAATCTCACACCTGATGCTTTGTGTGACTGACAACTTTCACCTTTTTTCAGTGCTTTTGGTCCAGTGATGAAGGACCACTCATATGTCTAGAAAATGAATGTTTGTATATATTGTAGACACAGTTTATACCTTCACTTCAGTATCAGGAATAGCATCCAGATTTAAAAATACAAGTATACTGTAACATTAAAACTGAATAAACAAGATGAGTTTAAAATGATAAAATTAAAAGTTAGAACACTGACAGCGATTTTAATCACTCGATAAGGAGGGCTAAAGCGAGCGCGGCCTCAGTCAATATAACAGGAAACAAGAAGAAGAGGCTGTGCTACGTGTGAGTAAACAGGAAGCACCGCCACAGCAAGGAGATCAGCAATCAAGCACTGATCAATAACAGCAGAACACTACACTGGGAAGATAAATGTGCTGAAGAGCAACAGAGAACACAGGCTCCACATGACTTAGTATATTATTTAATTCAGGTAGTGCTGTTTTTCCAAAGTGCACCCAGACGTGTCTCATTTCAGAATATGACGAATATGGAAAGTTTTTAATTAATGCATCGCTAGAACATTAATAGTGTTTGATAACAGGAGGCATGGAGAGGCAGCACAGACATTTAGTACAAATGTGTCCCTGAACTTCAGCAGTTATTTTTTCTATAATTAAAAAACAAAACACAACCAGTCTGGTTCAGCTGGTAAAATCTTTAGAGACTGTTTCTCATCTGGTGTTGGCACCACCTTTAAAACCACCCATCGGTGTAAAAGTCGAGCACCGTGATGCCACCAACTGATTCTGGACATTCTGGACAGTCAAGGTTCAACTGTAGCATTTTGGGTGCCCACATGTTGTCTTATATGGATAAGAGGGTAGAGTGCCAAGTTACCAGCTATCTGTCATGATGTCATGGACCCAATGCAAAATGTGGTGAGACAAAAAGTAACAAAAATCCAAAAGTGTCAGGGAAGCAGACAGGCTGGTGCACAGTTCAACATGACAAAAAACAAATGAAGAGACAAGGGAAGTGGAAACAGCATGAAACAGGTGAAACTAATAAAGGAGAATGAGCCAGGGGAAGTAAAACTGGAAACAAATATAAGCAACAACAGACGTCCTTGATTACCAAATTTACTTACCAAACAATTCATACATTGCATAGGTGCAATGCAGAAACACGCACACTGGCTAATTAGAGCCAAGTAATGGACTAATAAAATCACAGAATTTCACTCAAACTCTGACACAAACCTCTTGGACGGCCTTCGTCACGCAGCCCGAAAAAATATCTACGTATTCCATGTTCATGGACACAAATTCTGTTTTTGTATTGTCTGTAATGCATTTCAATAGGAAATAGATTTTGAGTCAGAAGAGAGAAAGCAGAGAGGTGTCACCATGGTAACAAGGTACAATGTATTTTAACCCAAATCATTAAGTTTTTTCCAAACCATCCAAGTAGTTTTTAATGCCTAAATCTTACTAAGCAGCAAATTTGTAATTAACAACATATTTAAGTATCTTGCAGATAATGTGTGAAAAACTATCAAGTGTATAATTTGAACTTGAACCTAACATCGATAAAGTACTTCTAAGGCAACTTCTAACCCCAGCTCAGCATCAGTGATTTCTGCTCCACTCTTTCATCACCTGAATCGTCACTGCTTTGTTCACCTGTGATGTTGCTGATCTGTGAACTCGCCCTCATCGTTAGCAGCGCTGCAGCTCAGCACCAGCCACATGGCTAAAATGTCAACATAAATATTTTAAAGTAAAACTGCGTACATAGCAGAGCAAGCAAAACACACACACACACACACACACGCACGCACACACACACACACACACACCCTCTCTCCTCCATCTCTGTTCCCGGCACATGTTCAATTATTAAACGCTGTGACGACTCCACGGGGATCGAGTCGGAGGCGGACAGACAGACAGAAGGTGGGGCAGAACGAGAAGATTTTTATCAAACATCCAGCCGTGTTGCTAAATGACCTTGTGTCTGTTCATCTCACAAGTCTTATGACAGGAACTGATTGATGGATGGTGCAGATGAGCAGGAGCTGTACTGGGGTCCTCGCTAATTTATGAGTTAAGAGTTTTACATTGTCATAAGGCATCAAAGTGAGGACATCTTACAGTAGATGTAGAAATTACAGTTTTATAGCTCAAAAAGTTCCTCTCCAAAATCCAGTGTTTAACATGTTATTTTGTAGTGGTATGCTAATAAAAATGCTCCACCACAAAGCCTCATTGAGTGCCGGAGCCAGCGGTCTGTTGGTCCCTTTGCTATACTTTACACTGCAGCAGAACAGATTACATAAAGTTTTAATTTTCCCTGAGTAGAAACCTGTCGGGTGGTTAAATTCATATCAGCAACAATTCATATCGGAACAAAAACTCGTCAAAATGATTTGTGCAATAGAAAGAAAACGCATTAGACTCATAAATGAGCTCTGATTGGACCAGATCTGATTATTTGCCTCATTAATTGCATAAGTGAGTGACGGAAAGAAAGGGGTCTGAGCTGGCTTCTGCTGTGTCCTCAGCTCTCAGCAGGATCTTCTCTGTCAGACTGCAGAGTAACAGCCACATATATTTTTCATGGACGATACTTCTGGCTCCTCTGTGTGTGTGGCTGTATGAAGAACTGCCTGGCAGCACATCACAGCAACAAAAATAGACCCCTGTCTCCTTTTTTTTTTTCTGGCTAGAATGATGGCGCTCCTCCCTCATTCATCTTAAATAATTACTGATCCCGGAGGAAGAAGGTCAGGGTTAGCAGGGTAGCAATTGGAACTCAGGGCATCTGTCTCAGACGTGTTTTAGAAAGTCAGTAAAACACCTTTCAGTGTTTCCTAAAGAGTCCTTTGATGAAACCGGTTGCCATCAGTGTATATAAGAAATAAATTGAGGTTCCTCTTTCTTATGAAATCTATGTGGACACTGACATCTAATCTATGTAATTAAAATGCTTCTGGCCATTTGATTGTGCACATAGTTTGATCTGATTTCGGTACATCCC
>VOQJ01044989.1:39580-54551 GCA_015052665.1 Apistogramma diplotaenia | reverse complement strand
CTGAACAAGGTGCAAGGCCCAAGGCCCAGCGCCACCTACCGGAAACAGTAACGCGCAGGTTGGCAGACCCCGTCTGTATTTCTTCAGAAATATTCTAGTTTATATTCTTATTGTATCTTAGCTCTTGCTTGTGCTCTGAACTATACTGAATTTTCCCATCGTGGGATTCATGAATGAATTTCTTATCTTATCAATCACACACACACACACACACACACACACACACACACACACACACACACACACACACACACACACACACAATGAACACATTGGAGTGTGTTTAATAACTCAGGGTTCAGCATGTTGCCCAAGGATAGTTTGGCCTACAGACTAGAGCAGCCAGGGATCAAAACAACAACCTTCCAATTAGCAGAACAGGTCGTCCTTGTTCTGGAGCAGGTTAGGATTGGTTCCTTTCAAGTTATAAAACTGCAGCTGTCTCAGTCTCTGTACTTGTATGTGATGTCATGTGTTGTTGTTCATCTGAGGTTGTAGTTACCTAATTTTATGACCTGCTAGGGACCAAATGATTTTGATTATGGACTGATACCTGAGATTTAAAGAGGGTGCACTTTCTTTTTACCGAGACTGTTTTAGCCCAAGAGCTCTGTGCCAGCTTGCTTTATTAAAGAGAGTGAGTGTCTGAGACCAGATAAGAACCACTGTTGTGAGAGTGGGAAATAATTACACTGTCTTCTGTGGAAACAAAGAGCACGAGGTGCAATTCCTCACTCACAGAAACATGTAAGAAAGAATTGGTACTTTTTCAGATGAGCTAGTCAAGCATTTTTTTAAAAATTATTCTAATTTCACACTGTGGTAGGTGCCTGTTTTAATTATTCCATGTGTTGGCAATTGTAGTTTCTTCCATTTAGCATTTTTTTTAAATGTAGCTTTCTTTTTTTGTACATTTCGTGGCCTTTGAAGTGAGCATACAGTGATTGATGTGAGGAAGAGGCAGTGCAGAAAGAGCACAAAGGAGAATGAAGCCTATGGTAAGAGCTAATTTAAACAATGACCAGCTGAATGTGGCTTTTCTGAAACTAAATTGGGACTAAATTGGTTTTCTAGCGAGCTAAATTTCCAACACTTTCATGTCTGGTAACAGGCCTGTCGCTTTGTTATCTCGATTCTGTGTTTGGGAACACGCACATCAGGCAAACAGAACTAAATGTTGATCTATGAGTGCAGCAGTTGTTCAAAATCCAAAGCATTTTTCAGTAAGTCATTGGCTAATGAGGAAATGTAACCAAATTTCATTGTCTTAATTGTTTTAAAGAAAAGTATTAAATGTTCCTCATGGATCCGGAGAACTCAAGTTGAACAGCCGATGAGTTTGAAGTGAAATATTTACCTTTTAAAGACTAAATGGATCTGAGTCTGTCAGCTCTTTAATCATGGCTATGAGGTGTGCAAGGATTTTTTTCTTTTGGAGCTTGTTTACTGAACCGTCTGCCTGCCGCCTCTGAAAAAGACACTGATGGCAGCACTGACATGGCGCCAAAACAGCTGCTGGTCTCCCACCTGTGAGAACAAGTTTAGAGAAGCGAAACTGTTCCAGACGAAGGAGCTGCATTGTTGGATTAAGGATCTCTGTGGGGTTTGTCAGGGCCAGCACCTCCTTTAACTTTATATACTGTCAGCTGATGGTGTGTTAATCTAAAAGCTTGAAGCTTAAACTTTACTTTACCAGTTTATACACGAGTCCTTTACAAAATACCATGAAGATTATCACGATCACTGTGCTTTTTTGTTTTGCTTACATCTAATTTGAGAAACTCCGCTCTGCTCAAGCCTTTAACCACCACGACACATTTGAATAGCGAGGCTAAAGCCTGCTGTGACTGCCTGCTGTCTGTTAAATTAAACGATGCACCTTCCCGTAGGCTTGATCTGGCGGGCAGCTTTGTAAATTCCCTGTTTTACATACATCCTGTATCCATAGCACGCCATATTTCTTTAAAGGACTTTGGAAAATCTGACTTTATGTACAGTAGCACTTCATGTTTGTGTGTACTAAAGTAGGTTGCTAGGAAAATGGGACATAGGTGCAGCAATTTATTGAAACAGA
This sequence comes from Apistogramma diplotaenia, assembly GCA_015052665.1. Lineage (NCBI taxonomy): Eukaryota > Metazoa > Chordata > Actinopteri > Cichliformes > Cichlidae > Apistogramma > Apistogramma diplotaenia. The sequence goes on along the minus strand of VOQJ01044989.1, from coordinate 52,477 downwards.
CATGCATAGATGGAAATAAGGCATATAAGGGAATTCTAAGGAGCTTGAAAGCCTGTATGCTTTCTTCTCATTTCTTACAAAGTTTGTTACAAAATTAGTGTAAAATAAACCACAGAAAACCACCAAAGCTGAGTTACTCTACATATATTAGGAACTCCTTTCTATATAAGGAATTTCCTATAAATAAGCTTGCTGCCTTTTACAAAAACTTCCAACACCACCAAACTCATAATGGCTGTTGACCTCTTCTGGAGGAGGCTTCTGCTGCACTACTCAGTGCTGTTTGACAGGGCTGAACTTCCATCCCAGCCAAGTGCCCAGTTTGCTGCGTGTCATTGATAATCACATGAAATGCAAATTTGCTGCCAATTACAATACTGAATTATACAATACTGAATGAGGAGAGCCCTGAATTATTACTTAATGTTAAAGCTGTGTTTAAACTACGTCGTGTCAAGAAGCTGTCCCTAAAGTCTGCATGGATACTCTCACAGCACAGACCGCTCTCCCTGCAGTTCTCTTTTAATCATGGCACTTAGACCATCAGTGGTCCCTGCTCATGCATTACACACATGAACGAGCGGACTCAGTACTCGTTTGAAAGCAATGCTGCTGCCTCCAGCAGTGTTTCAAAAGCCACATCTCCACCCCAGCACGTATCCGCTGAATTCAGCTTGAGGTTTCCTTTCAGGTTGATGTCGAAATGCCGAACAATGAGCCTGCTTGCATTCTTCATTTGCATGAGAAATCTTTTCCACATCCGGAGGATTGATTAATTTAATCTTTGGCCATAGCTGGAAAAGTGCACAGACTGGCACATGTTCATAGATGCAACCCTAGTGGAGTCACGTTCATCTTGAGCATTATCCATTATCAGTGGCATCATAATGCAGATGCATTAATGATGTTTTAATCACAAATATAATGAAATCATTCCCCAGCTAGAAAGCCAGGGAAATGGGGAGAGCACGAGTGAACGTTGGCTTTAGGGAGGAAAGGCAAAGACATCAGCAAAGAGCGATTTCATCACAAACAACGCTGTGGACATGTGGCAGGCGATTCAACGAGAAAGCAGCCGCTCCCCCGCTGCGGATGAGGCCACTTTGCCAAATGAGCTTGATTCATTTTATGCCTGCTTTGAGCTCCTCAAAAAACTGCCGGCTCTGGGGTCGAGCCGGCCTCCAGAGGACCTGCCACTACCAGGATGCACAGCAGATGTGCAAAGAATCCTGCTGAGACTGAGTTTGTGTGGATTGCAAACAATGATGCACATTCATACCAGGAGGGAAGTGTGGTACTTCTGGGGAAGTAGGGGAGGGGGCACAGACATAACTCTGTTTGCATCATATCGCAGAGCACGTGCCGTGGATTTCACATCTCACTTTCTTCACACCACTGAACTCATTCATTCATAACTTTTTTGTTTTTTGTTGTTGACATGATGGGACTGTAACTCCTTTACACATTATAGTTTTGCATGATGGGTGGAGATCAGTCAGTTGTGCACATAAAAGCACAATTATAGTCTTCACATCATAATTCACTGGGAAGCTGGAAAAAATGGAGTCTTGAAATTAGCATTTCATAAAACCTCCATTAATGGCAGCAATGGCCATGAGACTTTTTTCCTTTCTGCATATGAGACTTGCACAAAGATAAGCATGAGGTTCGGACGCTTTCTGCTTTGAAATCTTTTTTTCAGATCCGCCGTGTTTCTTGGATATCTTAGATGGAGCGGACCTCTTCAGGTGCTCCCACTGCATCAAGTGCTATGGGCCATTACATATCATGATGCTTGTCCCCCATGCTCTGCAGTTGGGATGAGGTACATATGGATGTGCACAGCCGTTTTATCTCCAAACAAAGTGCTGTGCTTTTTGCCTGAAAAGTCAGTCCACAGCACATGGTCCTGGAGGTGCTGCAGAATATCAAACCGATTCTTTTTTCCCAAACCTGAGATCTGTTATTGTGTTTTACACATTAATGCACATTTTAGCAAGTTGTAGTGAATTTTGCAGGTGTTGTATTGTCACACCTGCTTTTTCGCCTCTTTCAGGTTGGGCTGCTGTGTGATCCTCACTTACAGGATAAAGGAAAGATGTTCTATATTACAGGACTTATTGTGCATAAATGGACACCCAATTTCCAAAAGGAAAAAATACTGCCAGTACTACTACTACTACTGCCTCTACTACTACTGACAGTTTTAATGATAATACATTCCATCAGGGTAAGCAGCTTGCTCAGTGAAATCTAGAAACAGACATCAATTAAAACACCAAAATGAAAGTGATCTCTCTCTTTAAAGCTCGAAGAACATTCTGTCCCATAAAGGAGCTCATGCTGCCTGTTTGCATCCATCCTGTAAACCGCTACCGGCTATTCTCCCTGGAAGACAGCTTGACTCCAAGCCCCTGGAATTTTTAATTCCGGTCATTTTTATGGGTGTGTCCGTGTCCTGTTAATGGCTGGAGCTGGGAACCTTGACCAGGATGAAAGCAGAGCCAGGGGGACCGAGACCCCATCTGGGATGTGGTGGAATGAGAGATATATACAGTATCATGGAAAAGCAGCAGAAAAATTGGCAGCAACTGTGTAGTGATGCTTTCATGTCAGTGTGGACCAAAATCTGAGGAATGTTTCAGCGCCTTTTTGAATCAGTGCCACAAAGAATTAAAGCACTTCTGAAAGCTAAAGGTGTTTCAGCCCAGCACCAGCAGGTGGACCTAATAAATGGTTCAATGAGTGTATAAAGTAAATTAGAGGGGACCCAGTGGAACCTTACACTTACTCACAAGAAAAAGGTGTTGTTACTCATTGTAAAGTAAACTAAAACTTCTCTGAATGAAAGGATTAATTTGCAGATGAGGTGGAGTTTATGGTTCCTTACTTGCTTAACTGAACACTGATCAAAGGTTGTTTAAATTTTTAGGGAAATGAGACACTAGGTTTATCCTTTTGGTGTCTTTGTAGCGTGGCAGGGGGTCTGGATAGAGGAGTGAAACCTTGAAGAGCACTGAGGAGAGTTCAGGTGTGTGTCCCCTGTCATGGTGGGGCTGCTTCATAAACAAGGTCAAAAGAATCAAATGAAAATTTGAGTAAATCATTAAGTAAACAAGGAGGAAGTGGAGACAGACTCAACTGTTTTGACTGTTCTATTTTAACTATTTTAATTTAAGGGGCAGTTAGATTAGTACAGACAGGACTGGGAACAAAAACAAAGGGTGGAGACGCATCACGCATGCAAGACTGGGAAACAGATACAATTATTTTTACAGAAAACTGCAAGGCCGTACCCTTGGCTTATTTTGTGGGCTGATGTGGAAGACTCAAGGACGGGGACACTTCAGTTTGGTTATGATAACCGAAAGAAGCGTCACTGGCCGTGTGAAAATCCACACTGGATCGACAGATCTGAGCTCTCAAATGCAGGGAATGAAGAAGTGGTTGTAACTGCTGTGTGTGGGCTGTGCAGTCATTTCTGTCATGTACGCTGCCGGCATCAGTGCCAGCAGACCTGACAGAAATAAATGACTTCGTGGGAGAAACAGTGAAGGATATAAACCATCACCTGCAGGAGCACAGTTCAGGTCCTTCATGAAACCGTCTGCGTTGAAAAGCTCCTCACATTTATAATATCTCATAAATGATGAAAACTGGTTTTAGCTAAGCTGTTGATGCAGCTCTGGAAAATGACTTCAGCATGCAGCTATGGATGGACGGAGACTAAGAAGATGGTCAGGGATCGAATGTGGAAGCCTGGAAAGGATGCTGCTGTTTCTGCTGTGTGCCGTGGCAGCGTGGACGGACGGACGGACACAAAGGGAAGCTGTCATTAGCTGAATGAAATTGTTTTTGTCACCTCCAACAATTTTAATGTCACTCAGTTCAAAGGTTACTTTTTAACCAAGAAAAGCTTTGATGTGAGTATAGTTCTGTTCGTTAACGAGCTGACTGAGCTCAGGTGAACTCAGGTGATTATATAAGCTCTTTCAACTCAGTGGACAATCTTTGAATCTAATTATTGCTTCTGTTTAATATGGAAGGGTATAACTTACTCGTGTTAATTAAAAACGTCCCCCTTTTTAAAAAGTAATATGATGTGATTTTTAAGTCGATAATTAATTTATTGTCACGCTGACGGACTGAGAACACTTTGGAGGACAATGTTTTATAAAATGTTCTGTTTCCACTGGAACGTCAGGATTTTGAAATGTTTTTGTGCTTTTTCAAGAAATGTGGTTCGTGTTCTTTGTTAATCATAAATTGAAGGATGTTCAAATGTCCTGTGGAGAGTTTCACACAACTTTGCACAGGACACACGACCATGTCCACTTATAACCACACCCTTACTGTTCCCAGGAGATTTAAGAGGGTAAATAACAGGTCTGGAGCATTCAGGTGTATGTTTATACAATGCTGCAACCTTCACAGGAGTGGACATCCAAGAAAAAAATATTCCTCAAGGTCAGGTCATGCAATGCTCAGAGAAACTTCAAACAAAACAAAACAAAACAAAACAAGAGCTGCATCTCAGACTCTTCAGGCCTCAGTTAGCCTGATAAATGTTAAAGTTCATGACATTCAATTAGGAGCAGACTGAGCAAGTGCAGCTTGTTTGGAAAGGACTGCCAGGAGGAAGCCTCTTCTCTCTAAGAAGAACAGGGCAGCGCGGCTTTGGTTTGCAACGCTGCATCTGAGCAAATCACAAGACTTCTGGAACACTGCCCTTTGTACACATGAGACCAAAGGGGAGATGTTTGCTCATCAGGCACGGTGCCATGTTTGGAGAAAATCAAACACAGCATATCAGAACAAACACTTCATACCAGGCAGGCTGGTGGAGGGACAACGATTTGTGCTTGTTCTGCAGCCACTGAGCTGAAAATGGACTTCTAGAGTCAAATATAAGGCTCAGCTGAAACTGGGTGACGCAACAGGACAAAGATCCCAAGAACATGAGAAAAGAAAAGAGTCGAGGAGCTGCAATTGCCCGGTCCTCAACCCGACTGAAATGCCTTAAAAGAGCTGTACATAAATGACTGCCAGCAAGCATCAATGAACTCAAGCAGCACTCTGAAGTGGGCCAAAATCCCTCCACAACAATGCGAGGAACTGTGAAAGAAACACAGAAGACAATCACTTCAAGTTCTTGCTGCTAAAGGTGGTTCTACAAGTGACTGAATCATGAGGTGCACAGGACTGAAGAGCACTGTGAAAACGCTCTTTTTTCCCTTTTTTGTTAAACCGTTTGACAAACTTCTGTGCACTTTGTTACCGACTCTGACACCAGCAGCAGCAGCAGCAGCAGCACACTTCACTGCTAAACGTATGTGTTATTGTGTCGGTGCACTTCTCTGAATCTCACAGCTCACCGAAACAGCTTGAACTTCAAAACTCATGTTCTCACTTTCCTTTACACCGTCCAGCATGGCCTTACTGTAGTGTTCTCAACCTAATGAATTCAAACCTTTTTCAGATCTCTATGAAAGAACAAGGCCAGTCGCACACTGTGAGCTGCGGCAGCGAAACTGCCCTTCAAGAGGTTTCGTTGAAATAAATATTCTTGTATCACAGGTGCGTATCGCGGCACTGCTCTTTAGAAGTATCTGCTATACATATGGGCCACTTTATAAGGTACACCTTGCTAGTACAAAGTTAGGGCCCTTTTGCCTTCAGCGCTCCCTTAATCCATCATGGCATTGACTCCTACAAGGTGCTGGAAACATTAATTATATTAACATTAGTCTGGCTATTCTGCTCTGACATTAACAAGGTATATTCACCCAGAGAAGTGCTGCTCACTGGATATTTTATCTTTTTTCAGATCATTCACTATAAACCCTAGAGATGGTTGTGTGGGGAAATCCCAGCAGATCAGCTGTTTCTTAAATACTCAGATCAGCCAGTCTGGCATCAACTACCATGCAACCAATCACTTAAATCACCTTTCGTCCCCCATTCTGATGCTCAGTTTGAACTTGATTATGTCTACGTGCCTAATAGCTTTGAGTTGTGACGTGATTGGCTGATTAGATATTTGCATTAACAGAGCAGTTAAACAGGCATACCTAATGAAGTGGCTGCTGAACGCATGTAGCGTGATTGAAATAGATGTATCATGAGTTGGTGGGTATGTTCTCAGATTATATATCATTTCTGAAGTTTTCTGATGCACAAACTTTCACAAGTATCATTTCATTTTTCCCGATTTCAGTGATATTATAAAGTGTCAAATTAATCCTTCACATTTGATTTTTTTTGTCTGAACACTTTTTACTCTGCACATTTTTTGCAGAACTCTTCCCAAAGTCAGTAAGACTTTGATGAGCATTTGGCGTCCAAGTCCAAGTGACAGGTTTTTATTCACTGATCACAGAGATGAAGTGTCTTTGCACAGGCGAGTCTGCGGTAGGAAAATTGCTGTAGGTGTGAATGGTTGTCTGCCTCTCTGTGTTGGCCCTGCGACAGGCTGGCGACCTGCACAGGATAAGCGGAAGAGAATGCATGGATGTTCTGAGCTCCATTAGGAGTCGTGAGAATGACATTCCTGATGTGGGAATTACACCAAAGCAATGGAGGCAAAACTGTCAAATGCACAAGTGTTCTGGCAACACTTTCTGTGTTTGCTTGGTACATTTCTCATTGTGACACACTCTTAACGTGCTACAAAAAACCCTTTAATTCATGAGCCAAAAATCTTTTTTCTTCACTTAGTAAAAAAGTATTTACCACTAAAATTAGAAGCGTAAACAATGATGGTTAAAATGTTCCTAGTTTATATCACAACAGCAGCACGATCGTGGTTGAAAGTTTCCAGAGTGACACTAGAATTGGTTTTCACAAAGGTTTGCAGCTTCAGTTTGTTATGAAGAGTGATCAGATAAATTGAAAATATCTGCAAGCTCCTTCTTTGCCATGAAAATGAACTGAATTCCAAAAAAGCCCATTTCCACCTCATTTCAGCCCTGCCACAAAAGAGCCTGCTCACATCATTTCATTGAGCGTGTTGACAGGGACAAGGCTGGAGATCACTCTGTCATGCTGATTGAGTTCAAATAGCAGATTGGATGCTTTAAAAGGAGGATGGTTCTTGAAATCATTGTTCTTCCTCTTTTTTTCCATGGTTACCTGCAAAGAAACACATGCAGTCATCATTGCTCTGCATGAAAAGGGCTTCACACATGTGTGCGTCGCTGCTAGAGAGCCTAAACCGTATATGAGATCATCAAGAACTGCAAGGAGAGCGGTTCAGTTGTTGTGAAGAAGGCTTTTAGTCCAGCAAGCAGGATGAATAGCAGAGATCTTGAATAGGAAGGGCCAACACTGCAAAACACTGACTTTTTTTAAAAACTTAATGTAATTGTGACTAAAAGCCCTGGAAACCTATGAAATGCTTGTCATTATACTTCAATATACCATAGAAACATTTGAAAAGATCTAAAAACACCGACGCAGCAGGCAGTGCACGTGGCATCTTCTGGTTTCCTAACCTGCCTGCCCCAACTGTTCACAGGCACCGAATTCTTACACACACCTCAGCAGCTATTTGCAACAGCTAGAGCCTGCTGGGCCAGGCTATTATTATTCCCATAACTCACTGCATGACTCGAGTATAATTCAGATGCCGAGTTCAAGAGCACAAGTTTTTCCATTATATTTCTATAAACAAATCTAAAGAAAATTTATTTACTCCTCTGCTCCCATAACAAACTAAAGTACAGTCACTGTAATAGGGAAAAACATGTACAGTGCTACAGCCTATCAGTGCCAAACATACAGTGGAAACAAAACACAGGGTTACTATGTGCAGTCGCATACTACAGTAACAACATCACTTTACATCCTGTCACTACCTGTCTGTGGGTCCACTGATTCTCTTTGATCTCACATCTAATGGTCCTCCTTTCATCCCTCTACAGGGAGAACATCTTCATTCATATCTGCTTCTCTGCATCTTCTGTTGTCTTTCTCTCGTTACCCCCCCCCACACACACACACTCAGACATGCCGTTGTCCTTGTAAAATGTTTGTCTGAACATTTTCCTCCATGTTCACAAATAGGTGCAACTCTGTGTGCACAGCTTCTCTCTATATGCATGCTTTACAAAACCAATATTTTTGATAAATAGACCAGTCTGCAGTTATGACTTCCACAAAAAGATAATAAGGAGAGTTTTTTCACTGATAGAAACATTCTTTTTTGATCCCAGAGGCAAATTGGAGACATCTGTTCTCAGTCATTTCCCTAAATGTCACAGAGAATTTGCAAATGCGGGCGAGGACTGGAGAAAGCTCTTTCTGCTGTGCACAAGTAGCAAAATGGTTTAAAGGATTTCACATTTTGTTCTGCTCCCGTTCAAGAATTGAGCCAAAGCAACAGATAGCAACTTTCAAACAGATCATTGCATTACAGCGCTGTGTTCGGCTCAGACACTTGGATTTATTTACTCTTTATTTATTATAGTTTTTTATCATCCGAACAATGTTGCAGACTTGGAGTGGTTTCTGTGGACAGAGGGGAATACATATACATTTCAAATGCTATGAAACTATAAGTAGCAGTTAGAAGTGCTTTGTATTACCGCCTATGTGAAGGGAACGATTAGGAACCACCACCACCTACATATACATCCAACTAACTACAGAAAACAATATAAGAACAGTTTTGCAGGCTTGAAAGTATTTAGCATACTTGTAAGGAAAAACCTAATTTATTGCACAGGTTTCTGTCAAATGACATATAACAATGTGCATTATGTCATCCCAAGCTTCTGTTTCTGGCTCTAATTTGTATTTACATCCAGGGATGAAAGAAGGCTGTGTACCGCTAAATAAGATACGTTTCCACACTGATTAGCCGTAATGCTGCTTCGACACAATTACCAGGAAGAAGAGTAAACATTTTAACAGCTCTGGGAGAATAATATCTGTTGAAGTCAGCCTGCTGGTGAGGTGAATGATAATTAAGATCAAAGCTAACCGTGTCCGTGATAATTCACTGCTCCTTAGAACGTTGTTGCAAAGAAAATGCGACAGTGTACACTGTAGTTATTTTAAGCAACTACAAATACTACAACAACTATGATGTCTGCTTGGATATTAGATTATTTATTGAAATGCATTGGTTATGGCAAACTTGGCTCACTGGGGGGAAGATGTGTACTTTCCTAATGCTGAAATTGGTTTTAGAGGGTTCTGCAGCAAAAACCTCCTTGTGATTGCTTTGGTTGATAGCAGATTGCTCTGATTGCCTGCAGTTTGCACAGAAGATACCGACTTTACTTACTAAGCAGCCGTACCATCTGCACTCAGCATGTTCCAAAAGGTGCAAGTGTTGCTTTAAAGGCAGTTTGTGTCGCACTGTTCACAGTTTCACAATCACCAGTTGGTGTCGTCCAATCAAATTTTAGGCAGCTGCAGAAGTCTGCTAGCAAACAACGTCCTCATCGGGAGGTTTTTGCAGTAGCAACCTTTATCCAACAGATTATTGTTCAGTTGGTCACACTGCAGCTTGTGATAACAGGAAAAAGTAGTAAAAAGAAAAAAAAAATTACAAGTTCTTGTCATTTTTCTCAGCTGCTCTGTCTCAGTTCTGAAATGCCAGTTCTTGTTTGTTTTCAGCATTTTGCAAATTTCTGCCATTTAGATAAATGTTTGGATTTGTCTTTTTGAGCAAAATAATTAACATCGCTATCAGTCAAATCATTCGACTTTTCAAAATATGCTGCCATTAAGTCATTACATGAAGAATTCCCAGTCTGTTTGTCAGAATCTTTGTAGCTTCCAGTAAATCATGAGTATGAGTACTGTAAGACACATTTACCAACATTTTGGGAACATGGAGAAGATTGCTCATCACACAGAGGCAACAGCCTGCTAGTGGAAGAGGTAGCTGCAGGAGAGTGCAAAAGGTGGAGGCACATAGTTTGGTAGCAGTAGGTGCAAGGTCGATAAGAATATGTGGAGAATAGTGGATAGAACATGATGTCTACTGCTACCAAGCACTTCATTCAGTACTCTAATTTACTATTGCACAGAGTAGCCCTGTTTTTGTTTCCATGGTGCATAGATTTTGGAGGAATATATATTATGGAGGAAAAACTATTTTCCCCTCACAAAATGTGCAAATATTATTGCTATTTTTCTTTACAAAGTAGGACCTTCTGCTCTTGGAATCAGTTTCTGAAAGGTACTCACTTTGGCACATAATAGCATTCAGACATCTTCAGAGAAACAGTTGTCTGGCACACCAAAGGTCGGTGAAAATACGTAGAACAAGGATGTTAGGAAATTCCACCGCTGCTCTGACAAAACATCGGAACATTTTGACCACTTTGGTTTACACAGTGTCAAAGGAATCTGTTGTTTTGATGGCAGTGACTTTGTTATAATGAATGAAGTGGAGGTTTTGGATGACTCTGAGTCCTTTGAATTAGTGTGTGGAAATCACTATTGCTTTCTATCTCCTTCTCCAGTACATATATATATTTCTTGGGTGGTGCTGTACTGTTACACCATATAAAATAGTACCCTACAAGTCTATATTAATTACACTGCATATAGCAGTTTAAAGCATTACCAGAGAAGTTACTGGAACCGACAATGGGTGGATTCGTTTGTTAAATCTCATGTGCAGGAGTTACAAATGGGGAATATTCATGATGGGTTTTGTTGCCCATTTGTAGATTATTGAAGAGTGAGCTCTTGGTCTTGGATGATGTCTAACTTTCCAAGAACCCTCATATTTATAGAGGTAGTATTGGGACGGATGGTCTGATAGTGGAATTGGGTGCCTGACTTTGAATTGTTCTACCATTTCCCCATAATTTGTGGCTGTGTTCCTTAACTCTGATGAATTTCATGCAAACACATGCAGCAACAGCCTTTCACCCTTTGGGAGCTGGGACCCTGAAGTGGATGGATGGATGGATGGATGGATGGATGGATGGATGGATGGATGGATGGATGGATGGATGGATGGATGGATGGAAACAAAATCTGCCATTCCTATTTAAAATGAAAATTTCAGTCTCTCAAATGTAACCATTGCCTTGCTGTGCATGTGTGAAGCTGCTAATGGATTTCCTCAGTGTACAGCACAGTGGCAATAAAGACATGAACATACGATAGGTCACACCACCAATTAGTACCAGTGTATCCATACTATTGACTATTTATCCCTACTGAGAAAAGAACCTGTTGTTATTTTTGAATGTAATATCATCACAGTGACAAAGATGAAGATGAATCTGCAATTAAACTAAGCACAGATGGGAGCTCATAGGGAAATAACAGGAAATAAGGACATCAACCGCATTGATCCATCATGATCATCGCAGTGGTTTTTCTTGAAGAAATGGCTTCTGACTGCAGGTGAACGTGACAAATGCAAGCTGGAAACAATTAGGAAATTTACATCGTTTACCCATCCCTTTCAGCATGGATTTGCGAGTTCAAGTATAACAGAGTGCACGTTTCAGTGCTCTCAGCGAGCTTCAGTCTAACAGCAGAATCCACCAGACAGTACCAGGCAATGATTCACTTTGCTCTCTGTGGGTCAAAAGCAAACAAACAAACAAAAGCAACAGTAACATGTCCACATGGCACACAGTGTCGGAGGCTGTTCCTTGAACTGTATGCATGGTGTGATTTGAGAATAAAAAAACGTATCCCACAAAACTTATCTCTGTAGTGCAACAAATGAAAGCAGAAACTGACTTTCACCTTCAGCCATCCTGTGACATCAGGACACGTTTAATTATACCATCATTCTGCTGCTGTTTTAATGTGATTACTGCTAACTCATAAAAGATTCAGATACTAAAAATTATCTATATATGATGACAGGAGTTTCCATGTTGTGTTGGGGCAGGGGATTCACTGGTGGGTGGATGGGACCTTCTGGAGATCGTTGGGGATCAGGACTGTCTGGCCTCCAGTCAGTCATTCCGAGTGCGTCTCAGCCATTAGCAGCTGGTTCATATGTGCCTCGTGGAGTGAAGTTACCTTCTTTAGCCAGCAGGTGCGAATCGTGTGAGGTCCAGCTCTTCGTGAGACTCTTTCCTCGATGTCTGCCACCGTGATGGTTACTGGAGCCTGTTCAGGGATCCTGCTGTGTTTGTCTCTTGGATCCATGAGCCACTGAGCACCGATGTTGAGTGTTACATCCCTCTCCCACGTCTTCTTCCAGTACTGCTCGATCTCCAGCCTTGGTGGGGCTTTTTGTATTGGATTGGATTGCAATTGTATTGGAGCCCAATCCAATCCAATTGCAGTGCAGTAACTATATACTGTAGAGACAAATAAAACAGCTTTTATTATTAGAGTATTTTACTCATATTTTTCCTCTCTGAAGTCTGTACCCTGTGTATTAATTACTTTTATTTGCTCTGCAAATTCCCTCAGTCTCAATAAACAGCTTGAAAAGACTTCTGAAAGACATTCTCATTAAATATTGCACATCATATCAAAAATAATTCCCTTTATGGAAAAAAAATCTTTTTAAATTACTTCTCATCTTCATCAGAGGTTTTGTGTGTTTGTCCATCTCATTTTCAGCGTTTCCTGTTTGATGTGCAGGTGGCCTCTGCTGTCAGGCTCAGAGAGATCACTTTTCAAAAGGTGACAGATAGAAATAATCAGAGAGAAAATGATAAACTCGACCTTTCAGCTACAGAGAACTGAAACTATGGGTTCAGGTATGAATCTGTGCGTGTTCGATAAAAATGTGCTTATGTAATTTTAATTGAGACATTTCCAAGTGATAAAATCCCCATTCCTGAAGCACTCTTTTGCACACACACACACACACACACACACACACACCCTATTTGTTCTGCACGTATTGGTTCTGCTAATGTTGTTATTTATGGCATTCCAGCATGACATCCTGCC
>VOQJ01044989.1:0-21814 GCA_015052665.1 Apistogramma diplotaenia | reverse complement strand
CTCACCAGTCTAAAAGTTCTCAGACACTCACATTCTTCAGTAATCAAGTCACATTTTGAATGCTGCTGAAATTCATGACACTGTGCATTCAGTACACACACACACACACACGCACGCACGCTCACACGCACACACACTGTTAGATTAGTTTGCACAGTGCAGCAAGTGTTTAGCAGCTTTCTGTCCTTGTAGGTGAACCTGAGCAGAATACAGTTATGTGTTGCTCTGCTCGAGTGCTCGTATGTGTAAGTGCCTTGAAGTGGCACAAAGGCAAAGTTTACGTTGACTAAAAAGTGGAACGGCTGTATCAGGAGTGTGGTGAGTGAGAGAGGAAGTAAGAAAGTTCAATAGAAAGACAAAAGTAATATCGTTGTGCTTTCAGGGAGCCTGTCCCTCACTCTGCCTGTGTGCTACACCCAACCAGAAAGAGAAACCAAGGAGGGAAATGCATAATGGAATGGACCACATTTAAGATCATTGTGACATGACTTGTACTAAAATAAAGTACTGCAGGGCGGTGCTGCTTTGGGGGACTGTCACATGTCCTACTTTCCACTTTGCTTGTTTACCACTTTCTGTCCAGTGTAACAGAGAGCACGGTGCTGCCGTCTACTGAGAGTTCCTGCACAACATCTCAGGGCCAACGGTCAGCTGGTGTGCAGTAATGAAATATGAATAAGTAGTTACTTACTGAGTACTTAAATACTGAGTGAATGCATTGAGAATTTATGCAAGTACTGAGTCCACATATGCACATGAAGAGCTGGACCAGGTGGATCAGGTTGTGGTCTGATCTTCCAAGGCAAGTCCATTGTCTGCTCCCCTCTGGTAGGTCAGTGTTTGTGGTGAGTTTTGTTTCACATTGTCTGTGACAAGTGAAGGAAGCTTTTTCTTGTTTGTCCTCATCAGCTTCTATTGTCTGGACGCGGCTTTTTTCGCCCCTCATCACTTCTTTCCTCCTCTGCAACCTTTGCAATTTTCCCACCCAATTTCTACCAGCTTGTGCCGGCATAAACAGCTCCTGGTGCAAACGATGTGAGCTCGGCAAAAGTTGTGTCGTTGATTGAAGAGGGTAATGACATGGCTAAAACATATCAGAAGTTTCCTAAGCAGAGGCCACAGAAAAGTCACTGTAATCTAACAAGTGTGGCAAAACAATTTGAACTTGAAAGGCAACTGTGCTGCATGCGCAGTTGGTACTTTGTTGCATGCACACATTGTTGCTACATGTATTTTGGGCTTTTAGTATGACAGAATTCATGCTCCACATGTTAACCTGTTAATTAATTTCACTACGTAAATCGAATTACTCACAGTAGCCATTCTTTTTTTGGCTGAAATTGCGCTATACTTGAAGACAAGTTTTAAAGTTGTGACTGTAGCCAGGGATCGAAAGTACCATCCTTGCGTTAGACTCTGAGCCCCACGTTTTCTGTAATGTTTTGTTTTGCTTTGCTTTGTTTTTCGTCTTCGCTGCGTCCAGGGAGAGCAGAGAAAATTGCAGCCTGTTGAAAGAGGAGGTGGAGGGGCTGCGGAGGAAGCTGGAGAGGATGGAGAAAACCAAAGAAGAGCTGGTCAATATGGAACTGGAAAAGGAGGTAAAAGTGTTTATCATAGCAGTGTATTAATATTTGCATAAAAACTTTGACTATAAACATGAAAACATGATTTTGAATAGCATGACAGATGTTTGATGTCACAAACATGTAGAATTGATTTGTGAATAATAAATTGAGCTCATTATGTAAGATTTTCCTACACATTTTGGGGTCAACTTAAAAGAAATGCTGATGTAAAGTGTAAAAGTGAGGTCAGAGGTCAAATGTGACACATTAGGATATAAACTATAATGTTATATTTAGCATCCCCATATATCAGCATCATTTCCTAAATGTTGCCAGTACAAACAAAGGCAGTAAGATTTCAAAAGTTTTAAAGATGAAAGGCATTTTATGATGTTTGACCTTGAAGAAGAGGTCAGGGGTCCAAAGTAACACGACCCCACTCCACACCCCTTCAAAGTTTTATCAGAATTCATTCAAAACCTTTTGAGCGATCACGTTCACTGGCAGTATTGCCTCACACGCATACGCTACCAGAAACATCACCACCTTGGCGGAGATAATAATATAAGGAAAAAATAAACTGTATTGATATTATTGTTGGCTGCAAAGGTGCCATGTTTTGTATTGTTTTTCTCTCTGCAGTTGACTGCCAGTATAACACCAGCATGACGTTTATTTATACTGACAAACGCTTTGTGTGATTACAATTTAGAGGCTCGCTGAGAAGCTGCACGCCTGGGAGAACCTTGGTCAATCCACCGGACTCAACATAAGGTCAGACTTTGTTACAAAGTGTATGCGTTTGTATGAGAGAGAAAAACGATTCGTGTATTCCTTTATTTTTCCCCTATTCAATCATGTATGAAGTGCCACTAGGTGGAGCTGTGGGCACTCCATACAAATATGCCTCATCATCGTGGCTTGATTCCACCAGTGTGTGCATAGATGTCTGTTTGGTACCTGCTTGTGAGCGCACCGAGTGAGTCTGAATGCATTCACTCAAAGCTGGTAATGAGAGAATGATTGCATGTTTCCTTATGAGCAGTGAAGCCGATCTGACAGATTATAAACATTGCAGACCTGCCGATTGCATGCATGCGTGCACGCACACGTGCACACCGTGTTTTTCTTTCTTTTGTGATTAACGCTGACTGTGAGGTAAACAGAGTGTTTAACGAAATGCGTGACTGTGTATGTGTTTGCGGGTGTGTTTTTAAAAAACAAAAGTAGTGTGTTACTCTTTTCCCCTGGGGGCGCAAAGAAGAAAGTAGAAACTACCAACTAATAAGCTACAAAATTAAGTGAAAATAATCCTTCTGTAAGGCTTAGTTTTAGTCATACGTAATGTGTTATGGTACGTAATATTTGGAAGATTTGGAGTTCTTTATAGCTGAGAGGATGATAGGATTGTAATGTTAATAATGTAGACTGGCCATCATTTATTTTTCTTAAAGTCCACCAGATAAAGGTATGTTTAGATTTCTATGTTTCTGACTTAATGCGCGAAGCTGATTTTTAAAAGCACAAAAATATTAATGTTGCATGTATATGTTGAGCTTATATTGATTAAAATTACATCACATTAAGAAACCCTTTAAAGGTGTTTCTGGGGTTTAATAAATGCCCAAATAAAATGTCAAGGTGGTCATGATCTTATTTTCTTGTCACAGTGTGTGTAATGTAGAGACAAATGGAAGTAAGTGTGTTTCATTCAGCAATTTGTTCACCTTTATTGCACTCGGTGCATCGGTTGCCGTGCGAAAATTACTATTGATGTGGATTTGTGCATAAGTGGGATATTGTGATTGCTTTGTAGGCTGTTAAACAGTCATTATTTCTGCATTTTACTGCGTGGAAGCTTGTCAGGTATATAATTGTCAAAGTTTTTATGAAGAAGTTTTAAGAATCACAGAGTAAGTGGAAGTGAATCGGATATATGTCATAGTCTTTGTGGTTAAAAATGATCAGGAGGTTTCAGAAGAAAGGAGAATTGATGACACTGCGGTGACAGAATAATGATGATCTCTCAGGGCCGTCAGTAATGTAACAGTGCCTGAATTAATGTTGACATCAAGTCGAAGCCGCTTGTTTAGGGTTCTTTGAGTTCTGTCATAGAAGTTGATGCTTTCTGTTGGGTCTGTCTGCCTGACTGTCAGCGGGACAACTTGGGAAATTATGAATAAATTTTGACAAAAACTTGTAGAGTTGTTGAGAATGGAACAAGGAACCACGGTTTATATTTTGGTGGTGATGTGGATCACGATGTGGATCCAGGAATTTTAAAAATGATTCCTTTCCCATTGTGAGAGACAGATAATATCCACATATTTGCATTAAGCCTTGTGAGTAATTAAAACTAAATTGCTTTCATTTTCAAGGTCAAAGCCCCCTCCTTCACAAAATTTTTAAATCCACTTTTTTCATTGTAATGGATGAATTTTTTTCATCCATTACAATGAAATTTGGTGCTCAGTAATAAATAGTTACTGCTGAAAGTTCATTAGTGCAAACCCTCCATTATCTATTCATGTGGATCTCATTTTTTAAATAACATTATAAAATAATATTTTACAGTTTTTTTTAGTTTGCAAAATATATTCATAGTCTTTGTGGTCTATGAACTTATGGTGCAGTGACAACATTGGGTGATATTTAATGCAGCATAATGTTGACAGAAAATTTGGTGTGTGTGTGTTTTGGGGGGGCTATGCGCTCTGCCGTGTGCCCCTCTAGTTAAATATGAAATAGCTCATGAGGGCTGCTGTGTACTCGAAGAGTTTCTCCATCACCCTGAGTTTTGATTTCTTACCAACAGTGTTGCTGTTTTACCAGGAAAAATAACTTCAAGGGAGAAAAGAAAACTCCTAAAGCATGATAAATGTGGCTGCCTGGTGAAGTAGACAAAATTTACTTTCTTTCCTTCCGTTATGTGAGATGATGACATTGTGTTTGGTTATTTGTGTGCCAGTGGGGATGACAATTGAAAATAAAATTAAAAGAAATGGGAAATGAAAATATTTTTATGGCTCCACACTTGTGACAGCTGGGGCTCTGGAGGCACTGTGGATTTGTCCGTTGTGTTCTCTACATGATGTCTCTTAAATTACCAGTTTTGGCACCAAGTTTCACTTGGATTCCAGGATGAAGTGATTTAGAATTTGGTGCTTAAAGTTCAAAGTTCCTGTCTCTCTCTCCTCAGCCCCAACCGGTCATGGCAGATGACTGCCCCTCCCTGAGCCTGGTTCTGATGGAGGTTTCTTCCTGTTAAAGGGGAGTTTTTCCTTCCCACTGTCGCCAAGTGTTTGCTCATAGGGGGTCGTTTTGACTGTTGGGTTACCTTACAATGAAAAGCACCTTGAGGTGACAGTTTGTTGTGATTTGCCGCTGTATAAATAAACTTGAACTGAATTGAAGACTTGGTTTGGCCACAATCCAAGAATCCACACAGGGTGTATCCTGCCTTTCGCCCTATGACAACTGGGATAGGCTCCAGCCCCCTTGCCACCTTGGAATTGGACAAGCAGAAGAAGATGGATCATAAAAATGATCAAGTAATCAAGTGATAACATTTTATACCAAGTGACCACACTTGGTCTTAATCTCAGGGATCTGTGATTAACTGATTTTCTACAAAAACAATTTCTATCAAATTTTCAACAGGGAATTGTGATCAATTTTCCATTATTGCTTGGATACTGAATTGGTGCAACTTGACTGGTTGGTTCAGGAAATAATTCTAAGTAAATCTGGTCTTGTCAATCAACTGAATGATTAAATTCTACTAAAAATGGTTTTCCTTATTATTGACATTTTCACCAGCTGAGACTGTTTTGAGCTTGAATAGTTTTGTGTGATAGATGGTGTATTACATCGTATTAACTACTTTGTGCCCGTGTCTGTGCGATTGCCGAGTCTTGATGCCACAGTGAAGGCCATACGAACTTGGTGGTGTTCACTATGGATTAAAACTTTACTTGGGCCCTTCTTTCCCAAAAGGCTTTGTTGGAATGCTTCTCAGTGTTCAGAAATTGTGGAATCTTTATGTTCTCTACATATTACTTCCATAACTAAATGAAACCAATCCGAGTATTGTCATGTATTTTCTTGAGAAACTGAAATGAAATGCTAAGTAGGAGGCCTGTACTTTGACTCTCAAATGGCTTTGATAAATAACAGCTAAAAATGTATACACATCCATTTGAGACAGGAACTTATGTAGAACCACTTGTCTGAGAGAGACAAGTCCGTCGACTGCCGATTGTTTCCACCTGGATCAGTTAAGAGACGGTTAGAATTAGCATGGTGATAGCATCCTGTGCACAAATTGGTTAAATTTCTCTGAATTTGGCTAGGAACTCTTTACACTCTTGCAAAAGGACTTGTCATTTTGCAATTTGTATCATGTACAAAATTATCATTGTTAGTGAGGAGGCTGTAAAACTGACCGTGATTTAGGTCTCTTCCTTGGAAATTAACATTTCTTTAAAGCACAAATATTGAGAGGTTAACAGCTGGGATGTGCTGATCCATGACCCTGAATTGGTTAAGAGGAAGAAAACGGACGGATGAATGGCATTTGCACTCAAACTTCTGTATTTTTGCAGAACCACAAACAAACATTATGTGGTACAGATGGGACAGTGGGACAGATTGGCATTATGGTTATGATTGATACCCTCGCTTTAGGCTAAATTCTACCATTAGTCACTTTTCCCAATTCACTTAGGTGAGAATTCTAAGACTCCCTATACTGACACTATAGACAGTATATTTTGTTGACAAGGTTACGCCTCATAGTTGTTCACAACATTTCACCCAATAATATACAACCATCGTGTTATTTGCAACATCATCCAAGATGACTGGCTCATGACCTCCAAAGGAAAACAAACAAAAAACGGCAGATGACAGAAAAACAGCTCTTTGTACTGTCTGAGCTCAGTAGAAGGCTCGTCCCTCTGTGCTTAGTGCAGTGTTGAATTGCCTTCTTGGGATACCGAGGCCATTCCATCGCATAATTCACAAACTCATATTTTAGTCATGAGTTTATTTCCATACCACTTCCACTTATCTAGGTGTGACCTCAAGTCCCACCTAGATAAGTGCAAGTGGTACAGCCCAGTTTCCTAGAAAAGAAAAACTGTGTAATGTAAATAAAAACAGCATGCAGCAGTTTTGAATGTGATGCCAGCAATATGGTTCCAAACAGGTGGGAGCAGACATGTTTACTGCTGCGCTGCGTAATCCCTTCTTTTAACTGCACTTTGGTGTCTTATGCTCATGCTTACAATGTCTGTAGTGTTGAAAGGCAGGTGCTTATTTCTATTCAAGTTTATCTTTTAAATTTTCTAACACAGTTAAACTTCTGGGTGAAAGACTCGTTTTCGGTTGGCTCGTTTACTCCACAGCCGTGCTGCTGCAATCCATGCAGAATGTGGTTTGGCATTGTGTGCTGAATTATATGTGGCGTTTTAATGAAAAAGCTGTTCTCAAGATTGTGAAATATGTTGCTTGTAGTTCAAAATCTCTGCACTCCTGAAAGAGTGACAAGTGCATCGGAGAAAAAAACGATACAAAGCAAGTGAATGTGACTCGCGCACACTGTCTTACTTACCAATAAAACCTTTATTAAACTACAACCTTTCAGTCTGACTGACCTTCATCAGGTGCAAAGGCCATTTCATTGTATTCACACATATTATAACACATATTCGCATGTATATCATCACAGGCCAAGAGGTAACATTTCCTCTCAGCGATGAATCTCATACTGTTGGAAAGAATGTTTATTTCCCCTTAAATGGAGCCACAAAATGCATTAATGGGTTGAGCAGCAGAGCTGAGTGTGTTGGTTGCACCCATGAATAACTTCCTAGATCTTCTCTGCCAATGCCAAACAGCTTATTCTGCCATTGACTCTTGTTTGGTTGTTTATTCTTCAAATGGCATTCGGCACAAATCAGCCAGTGTGGTTGTGCTGGTCACTCTGACACGATCAGCAGCCCAAACTCATCCCACAAGTGTTCGATGAAATTGACATCAGGACTGCTGGAGGATAGAGTTTGGTCTCAGACTGTGAGGATTTCCACTGGTTGCAGAATCTCATCTCAGTATCGCATTGAGATTGCCTCTGTTGATGACAGCCCTGATTGTCAGCACCTGAAGCACCAAGATGCCCAAAAATTGTCACAAGCAGAAAAAGATGTTTGGCTTTGACAAAAATTTGGATGTTTTTTAGTGGGCGTAGCCCACAAAAAACTGGGGGAAAAAACATGTTTGCTTACAAATGTGGCACCATTTATTTTGTGTGTGTGTGTGTGTGTGTGTGTGTGCATGGACATTGCCTTTGTACTCGATGAAGGTTGGTCAGGTTAAAAACGTATTTTATATGCAGTAAGTGAGACAGTGTGGAGGAGTTACATTGCAAATCTGTTGAGCATCAATGGTCCCTTCAGATGTGATAGTTACGCATGTCATGTATAATAGTGCATTCCATCATGGACGCTTGCTTTTGTATTGTGTGTTGATAACAAGGAAGATAGTGTATCTCCTCTTTGGCCAGAAGGCATCCGATTCAGTTCATGGTAAATGAGCCAAGGAAGGCGGCAGTGCTTCTGGATCCTTTTTTAAGCAGACAATTTAAGAGTTTTAACTAGCATTTGATTGACACTTGACTGTTGCCATTGTCGGCTGTCAGAAGCTCCTTCCTTCCTTTTTTTCCTTCTTTTACTGCCTATCCAGGTCTGAGTTGTGATGACAAAAAAAAAAAAAGTTTGACAGTATTTGTTCTCAAGCACAAGTAGTTTGCAAAGGATGGCTGGCCACAATTATTTTGGGGGGGTTTATTGCCCGGGGGGAGATGAGTTCATCTTACAGAGAACAGTTTTGGGTCCAGAGAACCATCTCAGTAGCTCTACTGTAATGCTCTCCTGTGTCCAATAATGTTTCTGATTAACGCAAGTAGGCATGAGGTGTTACACCTGATATCTTTTTTCAGGAAATACACAGCTTTTTCCCTTCTTTTGCTCCTGTTCCAGCATTTATGAAATGTGTTGCTCACATCAAATTTGAAATGAGCAAATTTGTATATATTTGTGGCACAATGGTGTGGTCGTTAGCTCCGTTGTCCCACAGCAAAAAAGTCTTGGGTTCAAATCCACCTGCCAGCTGGGACCCTCCTGTGTGGAGCATGCATGTTGTCCCTGTGCTTCCCTTCTGAGCCCTGGCTCCCTCCCACCGTCCACAGACCTGCGTGTTAGGTTAATTGGTGATTCTAAATTGACCGCAGTTGCAAATGGTTGTGTGTTCCTCTTTGTTAGCCCTGTGACAGAGTGGTATCATGCCCAGGGTGTACACTGCATCTTGCGGGGATAGGCTCCAGCCGCACCGTGATACTGAACTGAATAAGCAGAAGAAAGTGTGTGTGTGTGTGTGTGTGTGTAAATATTTAATAAGCAATTTTTGTACCATTTTTCAGTTACATCTACATTTATCTCAATAGAGGATCTAAATGATTTGCTAATCATTGTCTGCTGTTTGTATATTTGTCCGAATCTTTTTTTTTTTTTTGATGGGGGAAGTACTGTTAGTTAATCTACTGTAGTACTACTACTGCAGTAAATCCTCACCATTTAGCTTTCACATGGCGTACCCTTGTCTGCCAGCCTTGAAGCTGGTGTGTACTCACAGTAGGGGATCTGTACCATGCCAAAGCACATTTGACCCCCAAAGTCCAGTTTGTTTAACGACTGTGAGCGTTGCAGTAAAGCGCATCAAGCCCTGGCCCATTTTTAGCAGGCGGGCCCGGGCTTGGTTCAGTCAGACTCATACAGGATGTGCGTCTAGTCTGATCACGAACTGTGCCCGAGCATGGAACTCTAACACTTCCTCTCTGACAGTGTCTCTTGTGGAAATCGCTGTGCTAAGTAATTAACAAATCTATAAGCTACGTGAGAGGACAGCGTGTCATTATTTAAAAAAAAAAATTTGCTCCTGCTGAAGCGCAAAATGCATAAAATCATGAACCTCATTTGTTCTGCAAGAATGCTTTTCAAAGGGATGCGTCTGCCAGAACGAGAGAAGAGAGAGCAGGCAGGAGATGAGCTGCTGAGACAAACTGAAGCATGCTCTCGCCCGGATCGTTAACTGTGAGCGCAGGCCAGCAGGCGAGGGGGGGGGCAGAGCCATGCTTGGGCAAGGTACAAAACTACTGTGTGAGCACACCCATAATCTGCCGTCTCAGCCTTTTCCGTTCATATGCCTAATTTGTCATATGACTCAGTAGATTGCCTAATGATGGCACACACAACCAGGTCAGGTCTCTTGCTGCTAGTATGTGAAACATTTAAAGTAGATTGATTTATTTTTTTTGTTGTTGTTGTTGAAAAAGCAACTAGCCACTATCTGTTGAAAGCTGCAGGTTTGTCGGTTGTATCATTTAGCCCGATAATGCTGAGCTGCTGCACACAGTCGGCTGTATCCCTGTGTTTTGTGACCTGTCAGTCTCTTCCACACAGCGAGTTTGTTTTGTAGAGCAGTGAGCAGTATTTATCCCACTGTCCTCCTCTCATGTCTCCCCATGTTCCTCGTGTCATTTTATTTCCGAGCTCCCCGCTGACCGACAAACAAAAAGACTGCGGAAACGTCGCTGTTTTCATCCTTTTCTGCTTTCTCGGTCGTATCAATTTTTCATCGCGTGTACACATCTGTACACTAACTGTTCTGTGCCGTCTGTCCGTAGGAAACCCGAGGATCTGTCCAGGGAGGTGATTCAGATCCAGCAGAGAGAAATTGCTCTGAAAGAGCAGAACTACACACTCAACAGCCGGTAATCGACACGTTCTCACTCGCACGCAAAATCCCTTTCCCTCCCTTCAGACCCATTTCTCTCATTCTGTCTGCTTGCGTGCCTCTCTCCCCTCATGTATCTATTAGAGCATATCTCTGAGAAGTCCTTAATTGTCACAAAGTTAATTAAACTGGTCCTGATTCTGATAGCACTCCTGACAGTAACCACTGGTGTGTGAGTGTGTGTATATGTGTGAGAGATTGTGAGCGTAAGAGAGGGAATTCACTAATTAAACTCGTCCTGTTTAGACAGAGGTGATGTCCATAGGGAGGGCCGCGTGCATACTCTGGTATATTCATGCTGCAACTCAGTCCAGCTAAGAAAGCTTTCATTAGCTAACAAGCGTTCCTCTTCTGCTGAGCGTATTGGGCTCATTATGAAGTATTAGAAACAGCAGAATGGGAAAGTTGTGGTTGTGGGAGGGGATGGTGAAGGGAGCTTGTGGTGTAATTATTGCCCTTCTGCATAATTATTGTCCTATTGATCAGACCTGGCACAAATCTGTGCTGCAAATAATTTCTGGACCCTTGTCTAGGAATTATTTTGGTGTCAGTCAGGTAAGTTGTCTGTGAGTCTTATTGTAAATTGACTATAAATTGCTTTTCTCAAGTTGTCAGAACATTCTTCACTAATCAACCTGTTTTCTTCTTTCCCTGCCCTCTCTCTCTCTCTCTCTCTCTCTCCCCTGTCATTAACAAACACACACGCACGCACGCACGCACGCACGCACGCGCGCGCGCACATAAAATTGCTTCCCACCAATTCATTTATCCCGCTCTGTCAGTGTGAGGAGTGTGGAGCGCTCACAGTCTGAGCTTCGTGCAGAGCTGAGCCAGCAGCGCAGCAAGACTCTGGAGGAGCAGAAGAAAAGAGAGGCACAGGATGGTCTCGTGCGTCGACTGCAGAAGCGAGTGCTGCTGTTAACCAAGGTACCTGCTGGTCAGCTCTCAAGCACAGAGACATCAACAAGTATTCACGCCTTCAAACATGACCTTTCACCTATCACCCAACACTGAAATTTTACTCTGAACACTGAGGGAGCACAGTAGCCAGGTAGACTTGACTCACAAGGCCAGCACTGAATCCTTAATCTCACCTCTCTCCTGCTAATTGGCCACTGAGTGTCATGTGACTCCTCCATCTGTGTGTCTTGCTTCCCTGTGCTCTGCAGTTCTTGAGAAGACCTCCCTGTAATATTGATTTCTTGGTCTGTGTAATTCCCTAGATTATCACGCTCAGTCTCTCAGTACACAAATCACACACATGCACACACACCACCACCACAAGTAGGCAGGATTAAAGGCGTACACTCACATTATAGCTCGGTGAAAGAATTTTTAGCATTTCTGCATCAAGTATTCAGAATGTCTGAGTAATTGTGACTGAATGGTAAGCAACAGTGTATTTGAAAAGAGACCCATTGTAGTTGCTGTTGAGTACTGAAGCTTTAAATCCTTTGAACCGTTTATTCAGGCGCAGTTGCACAACATTATGTTTCTAAGCAGGCAAATATATACAGTTAAATGATCTTAATGACAGTAGTTAAGTGTATTAATGACTGACTCCAACCATATCTCCAACTGCCCATTTAGTCTTTGATTCATTCCTTTAATATGTCGTGAATAATTCTGAGAAAATTGCAGCATATTAATGGATTAAACCTGCCGTTATTTTATGACTTCTAATACAGCTACTGCTGATGCTTCTTTCACTTTTTTCTTTTTTACTTTATTTTGAGAAAGCAGGTTTTTTACAATGACAAACATCTCAAAGTGCATTTTTCCTCAAATGTTTGTTGTTGCTGTTTTTTTTAACTTCATTGAAAATTGCAACTTTCTTGTGCTCAGCTAAAATTTGAGCTTTCAGTACTGATCCAGTATGTGTCCTACAGCTTGAATCCTGCACTGCACAAACGGTATGTTTGAGTGATGCAGATGGTATCTTATATCTGGTACTTTAACTTGTAAAATGGAAAATAATAGTTCATCGAGAACTGATATTTTTTTTTCCTGTGAAAGAAAAGGAATACATGCTTTTTGAAGAATATATGAAGGACAAAACACCTCAGACAAATTATTAATCAGAGCACAGCACACTTGTCCATTCATTAACTTTCCTGGAGGGATCTTAGATCGATTTTGATATATCACCCAGCCCAAATAAGAAATTAAATGGAGGAAGAAAATCACCAGTTCTGCTCATTTGTGTATTTGTGCAAAAAACTGAAATGTTACTCGGTTGTGGTTGTTGACAGTTGCTTGTGTATTGATCAGGTAATCATACCATCACGTTAAATGTTTGACCTTCAAAGAATTTTTGGAGAACCAGGTTAATTTCCCACACACCCTCTAGATTCTTCCACTCCATCCTGTGAAACGCAACATTTTGTCTTTGCCACCGGGCTGCATCTCCTTTAAGCAAACACTGGCCCGATTGCTTTATTTTTTTTTCCCCACATACTTTTGTGGGGCAGACTCGGTGACCCATTAGAGGCACAGCCAGAGCTTCACGCACCAGATAAAACCGTTGACACAAAAGCAATTTAAAAAAAATAGATGATGAAAACGGTAATGATAGTTTTATCATTCTGTCCGCCCACTCCCTGTTTGTTTGTGTGTTTTCGAATTGAGAGTTTTTATCAGAGAAGAGCGGACAGATTTTTGATTAAGATTGAGTACATTTCTTTGCACATTAATAGACAGTAAACAGCCAAAGGGCCTGCTGGTTAGTGCTGGGAGGGAACACATGCATACTGACCTCTAAATGTTCTCGTGGCTTTTTGTATTCGCTTCCTCTTTATCTTCTCTTCTCTAAAGAGGCTCTTGTAGGATGTATTAACAGTTGCGTGTTCATTGACTGCTGTAATGTTTAAAAGTTAATTTGACTGAATCAGAAGAACTGTTTAGTTTTGTCATGGTTTGCTTTCAGCTTCTAAACAATATGCTACTGTAAAAGCACAGTTGCTGGCTATTGATGGGCTCTTTCTGCTAAAAATCATAAAATTCGAATGAGGGGCGGGGCCAGGAGTATGGGCTAAGCTGCATTACTTTGAAGCTGGCAGTTCGTCACTTGTGGCCCTTCCAGGCTCCTGCTACCTAGATGATCCTGCAACGCATTTCCTTCCAGGTCATGTCAATCTACGGTATTCTTCACTCTTTTGTAGTCGCTTCAGTCGCTCACCTTGAAGTTCGAGTCTCACCCACTTCATGTAGCCAGTTATCTCTATTCTCTTGAAGTCACCAGATATCGCACCAACAGTTGTCACCTGATAACCAAGCTCATTCCTGATGGTCTTGTAGTCCGTTCCAGCACTTGTGCAGGTCTACAATCGTGTCCCTGACACCCTTTGGCAGCTCTTTGGTCTTGTCCATGTTGGTGGAGATGTTGGCATTTAAGAAACTTATTCTGTGAGCAGGACTATCTGTAATTGCTTAATTGGTCTGTGTGAGCCCGAATTCTGGGAGGATTGTAGGGGATCAAATACTTATTTCACTGTGACCTGCGAATCTGTGGAGGGATCTGAAGCTTCAAGCAACAGCCAAGAAATGTGAAGCATTTAGAGAGTTGCTGTAAAGGGGAGTGGACCAAACCCCCTCCTGAGATCTGTGCAAACCTGGTAACCAACTGATAAAACTGGTACTGAAAAATATTTTCTACTTGGGATGTTGTATGTTTGTTCAGGCTTGTTAGGCTCTTTAAGCATTTGCTTAAAGCTCTGCTTTACCACCATGTAACCGCATCAGTAATTTTGAGCCACGGTTTCGCTCTTCCTGTTATGTGTACTTTAACTAGTGAGCGCTCCAGCGTTGCTCGGTTGAGTCACTTGTTTTCTTTGGGGACAGACATCACCAGCTGCTAGTATCTCCTCCTCGTGTGCCTTCTGGTTGTACTTGACAGTGTGTTTCTGCTTCAGTGATGAAACAGGAACAATTGTCTTGCGTATTTTGTAAAGCATTGTTCTTTGAGGTTGTTGAAGTAGCTTTAAATCGTCATCGGAGGCTGTCAGACATATCTGGGGTTGTCTTGATTCTGTGCACGCTAGAGACGTAAATGCACCATGTCGCTATATCACTTTTATATCACGTAAAAATCGATACTGGTATTATTGCAGATGATACGATACGGCACAGCCTTATTCTTAAACCTGTCAAATTGTGGGCTGGTAATCACGAGGCACCAAAGCAGAGCCAACTCCACACCTGCGTCAGTGAGGTGTGGATTTACCTGATCTCTCTCACACTCAGCATGTGTGAGAATTTCTGGAAAACGGAGATTTGCTGCTAATGTCTCGGTACCTGTTATCACAGGACACTTTCAAATGCTTCATGGAGTCCATTAATCCGGGTCAGTGCTGTTTTGGTGCTATAAAGGTGTTCTACAAAATATTAGGCCATTGGTTTTAATGGGACTGTTATCTTAATCTGTGTTTAGTTATTTCATGATGTGAACCTGAATTTAATATGCTTTCCCAAATTAGCCTCTTTAATTACGAACCAGCGATTTCATTTTCAGTGAACCTCAAAATTCAAGGGTGCTTCTGAGCAGCCTGGCTGTTTGTGAGATGTTTACTAATAGCCCGATTGCCACAAAATGTCACGTGCTTTACCTTTAAAATGCAGAAGTGTACGTCGATAGAGACAGAGGAGTTGAGTCATTTTAACAGTGCTGACTGGCAGTTCACTTCTAACAGTTCAGACGAAATCAGTGTTTTGCTTTTACTTTAGTCAAGAATATTTGGAGAGAAAGTGGTTACAGATCTCACAAAAATAAAACACACAGGCATTTTAATAAATGTAGGCATAATTAATTATCAATTTATAAAGTTCTTCTGTATGTAATTACCTTTGTTATAACAGTTGGCTATAAATTAACAAAGTTAAACTATTTTATTTCTCTAGGATCTGTTTTGAGCGAGCATGGAGGGGCTGATGGAGGGCGGGAAAAAATTGACCCTGTGGCACAGTGAATGACAGCCACTCTCATTTGCAAAATGAAGCTAAGAAGCATAAATGAATAAATTATTTGAATTAATTAAAAAAGTGGAATAGATATGGGGAAAATTGAAAGGGAAACTCATAAATAATTAAAAAAATTGAACTGACAAGAAAATGCATATTAAAAAATTTTAAATAATGCAAATATAATGTAATGCAGAACAATATATGTTTAATATCTATTTTTAGATATTACATTTTTTTTGTCATTTTATTTCTATCTATTCATTTTGGATTATTCACACACCACAACAGATCGCTGCAGTTTATTTTCTCTTTGCTCCATCACACTAAATCATATGCAATACTTTCTCATGGCTTCTCCTTTTTTAATTTAATTTATGAATTATGAATTTATTTATTTGCTTTCTTGCTTGCTTGTTTGTTTTTGTTACCCCTGAGCCTATAAAAGGCTAATGGGGTAATGTCATCACCCCGCTGGGTCGGCGGCCAACTATCAACTTTGTGGACGTGCCAACTCGAGAATGATGCCACCTGGGATTTGTAAATTGATGCCGTAGATGCGCTGACTAAAAATCTCATTCTAGTTCAAATCTTGGCAGCCTTGATCTCAACGTAAAGCTGAGAAGTCACGTTTTGTTGGTCACATTAACACCACAGCTGCAGCTACTATAAATCTCAGACCAGTTAGTTCTTACCACAAAGATGCTAATCACAGCAGGTGACGGTGTTCTCACTGGGTTATACTTAATATGATTTTAGCATTTCTCAGTCCTGGTTTTTAATTGTTTTTACCTTGTTTTTGCTTTTGAATTGATATAAAGTGACTGAGGCTCATGTGCAGCGCATTAAGATCTAGAACATGTGCTTTCAGGGGATTTGTGCCACCTAAAGATTCCGCTGCCTGGAGGCTGAGGGGCAGCACCGGGGCCGACAGTATTTTCTGAACATGTTGGACACCCTGACATTCATTCACACTCGGACATGACATACACATTGCTATTTGGAAACAGCATGTCAGTCTCGTTGACACGTGAAAATGTTGACATTAAGAGGGTTTTTTTCCTGCCTTTTGGAGAGAAGCAGGTGCACTCTTGACTGCACTGGTACAGAGGAGAAACCTTTCATTCGAATACTATCGGCACATCTTGGATAAAATGATGAAGAAGTATAATATAGGCCACATCTGCTCTTTATTTATTCTGGTATTCTTTTGATTTGATTATTTTAATCTTCGAAATACAGATGAGCATGACCGTAACCCTAATCTTCTCTTATCACAGCTAGGATAAGAAAGATGCAGCTGCCTCACACTGAGTTACTGATTTATAGAGGCCTCTGCCGGTCACCTCAACACAGCATGTGAAAAGGAACACAGAGCAATTATGAAAAACATCAAGAAACCTTCATATTTTGTTGTTTGTTCATGCAGATACAAACATTTCATATCTGATGCTACAAAATGCTCTAATAAAACAACTTTTTTTTTTCTCTTTTGGATACTGAGAAATTTGTACATTATACATCAGATTTACTTCCGTATAATGTCGTGTTA
This sequence comes from Apistogramma diplotaenia, assembly GCA_015052665.1. Lineage (NCBI taxonomy): Eukaryota > Metazoa > Chordata > Actinopteri > Cichliformes > Cichlidae > Apistogramma > Apistogramma diplotaenia. Next base: position 4,891 of record VOQJ01044989.1, on the reverse strand, counting down.
ATGCGTGCGCTTTTGTGTTGCAGGAGCGTGACGGAATGCGTGCCATACTAGAGTCCTATGACAGCGAGCTGGCTCCCACTGAATACTCTCCTCAGCTCAGCAAACGACTCAGAGAGGCCGAGGACATACTGCAGAAGACTCAGAACCACAATGCAGAGATGGAGGTGTGCCTGCATGCATGCATGAATGCATAAACATACATTTTTGTGTGTGTGTGGCCCTTTTGTTGTGCATAGCAAGACGTGTTTTTCAGAGAAACTTGGATATAAAAGTAGTGAGTTGCACTAAGCTGCCAACCAGATTATTATGCATGTTGCTGTTTGACAGCTCATAGCTGAGGGCACAGTAATTGCATAGTACTTAGCTTCAGTTGCTTGTTGTTTACATCCTCAGTTCTCTTGTTTAGTGGACTGAAACATATCTACAGTGAAAACAGATCATACTGCACCCTGTTTTTCTAATTTCCTCAATTGGACAAATAGAATTGTCCACATTTAAGTGCAAAGCCTCGGTTTCCGTTTGCCCTTTGAAAGTTACTGCATTATTCTGTTTACAATGTGACTCACTCTTGAGAGAGATGGGTGAAACAGCTAGAGTTTCTCTATAAGGCTTTTATTTTAGCAATGAGCAAACAATCACTCCGAATTTGGCAATTGCTGTGCTGACGCAGGGATCGGCACTAACTCAGCACCCCCTGCACTCACTAGTGTCATAGTTTTGCTAATCTAACATGAAGGTTAATAAAATGCAGCTTGAGCTGTGAGAATAATGGAACAAACAGAAAAACTCATTATGACACAAAGCGTTGCTACTGCGATCCTGGAAGTTCCCCAGCACACTGCCTTAGGACACCACGATACAAAGTCATAACCCATGAAAGCCTTAGTATTTCGGTTGACAGCAACTCATTTCTCAACAGGGCTTTTATTTTGAAGTACTTGCTGGCTTCTTTCCTCTGTATTTTATGGCTATTACTGTGTATCAGTCGACTATGGTCATTTTCTTTTTTTTTTTGTTTTGTTTCTATATTATTTTTCTTCTCTTTTGTCCTATTAATTCAGTCACAGCTGACCAAAGCACAGGAGGAGACAGGGATGCTCAAACTGCAGCTACAAACAGTAAGTGCACCTGTATTTAGCAGTTTCTGTGACATGCCACTTCTGGAAAGGGCACAGCCATTGTGCAGTGGTCAAGTAATTAGCAGCTAAGGTCTGAGCAGCATCTCCTGGGCTGGTGATGTGGAGTTGACTACCTCCAATCCAAGAGCACAAACAATCTCAGGGTTCAGCCTGCTGCGTTTTGTGGGGGGGGGGTGAAGGTGAACAGTTACTTCTGAATTAGACTTTAACCTCGTGTCTTTGTGGGGCCTACATAAGTAACCGGAAATCACCCCTGAACCTTAGCGGTAATCACAGTCCTTGTGAATGTTACGTGAGAGAGATGCACATCAGCTTACGTCGTATGTTACAGCGTAGGGTCCAGCAGAACTCTAATTCAAGCCTTATTAGATAGAGCGGTGCTTATGACACGTTCCGTCTTCAGGACTTTGTTGCGCCGTGTTTCCTGGTGTGCGATGCAGTGACGCACTGTCAGCTCACCTGTGCAGGTCTCCCTTTGCATCTTCTCCCGCAGCCGTTCCATCAATCCGACAGGTTTACGTCCGCTGTCAGCCAACAGGTCTTCTGCCTCCCACCTGCTTTGAAAATCACTGTTTTCCACTTTTCGTTTGGCCATTTTTGGGGCGGAGGCTAGCTTAAATGTTGCTGTGAATGTTTTTATTCGCTGACCACTGATCAATGTGTCATTGGCACCCTGGGGAAACAGGTTAGTGCACAGGCCTTGACCTGAACAGCTGCTGTTGCAGTGCATAGTGGGATTTGTAGTATAGATGGTAGGAGTGCTCTTTACTGGTGGGCCATTAATAATTACAGTATGAAATTAACTCGCGGACAGTATATGATTTTATCGTGGGCCACATCCGGCCTGCGGGCCATTGATTTTGACAGGTGCACTAATGGGTTTGTAGAAATCATGTAAAAAGCGTAAACAATATAAAGATTATGATCCAGATGTTTTATGGATCCAATCAACTCCTGGGATTTTATCATTAATAGGAAGCCTGAAATCGTCCTTTGAACTCCTTTTTGCTCTTCGTCCCCCTCGCATTCACGCTGGTCGGCATTTTGCTTTCTGTAAACCAGCGAAATCAAACATGAACAGAACTGTTACAGATGCTGCGTGCACATAGTGCAGTGAGTCTCGTATGGGTGACAGGGCTGGAGTGTGCAAGGTGCACGCTTGCTTGCAGTGATAGAATAGCGAACTGGTGAAATTCTCAGCCCAGCGCAGGACGACTTCAGCATGGCGCAGCGACGAGTGATCAACCGCTGGCCGGAACCCCAAATCTGTTTGGAAAAAGCGTGGGCGTAGTTAGCTTACTTGGTACAAAGCAGTTACTAGAAAATGTTAAGTACATAGCGAATATCTGTGAGTATGACATGCAGGCAGTGTGAAATTCAAGGGAAGCAGTGCATGCTCCATGTGTGTGTCTTCAGACAATGTCACGTGCCCACTGTCTCACGGCTCTGGTTGATAATTGATGCAACTAGCATAAGATGAAAGGGCTTCAGTGGGAAGAGGTGGATGTCGTGAATCTTTATGTTTAATCTGTTGAAGTTACAGAAACATGCATCACTTCCACATTTAACATATATAACCCCAATTAATTCATGAAAGGAGTCTGTGATGCTGTTCCAGTCTGACGCAGTGAAGCAAGAGCTGAGCATTAAAGTGTAGTCGTTGATTTACTGGTTAATTTACCTTCCTGCCCTCACTGAATACCACAAGCTATGAGCAGTGGCTGAAAGAGTAAAATCTCAGATATAAGTTGAAATGAGCTTCGTCCAGACGTTGTCTGGTCTCTGCCTTAGAGATGAGGTCAGGAGCTCAGTCATTTGGTAGAGGCTCACAGTAGTCTAGACATCCTGACTAGGATGCCTCCTGGAGGCCTCCTAGGTGAGGTGTTACAGGCATGTCCTACCGGGAGGACACCCAGGGGCACACTGCAGAGATAATGTCTCTTGGCTGGCTTGCCTCGGTGTGCCCCTGAAAGAGCTGGAGGATGGCTGGGGAGAGCGAGAGAGCTGGGTATCTTTGTTTTGACTCTTGTTCCCACAGCCCGGACCCGTGTTAGGAAATAGATGTTTATGGCCACCCAATCAGCTAAATGTTTAACTGTAAAAAAATATTTTAACTACAGAAATCTTAATTACAATGTAATAAATGATAACCTAGATGTAAACCTGGCCAATTTAGCGGATGCTTTCTCAGGTACTTTTTTAGTTCTGGGTGTTATCCTGACAGTCTGTCAGTGCAGTTAACGGGTTTATCTGTTAATCCTGGTGTGTATAGTTTTCTTAATTGAGGATTTTGGAAATGACAGAAAACTCTTAGAGACAGAAGTATTCAGCTTTAAAATCTAGTCCCTGGTAACGTAGAGAGTTGGCAGGTGTGACCTGAAACTTCTGAACACACTCTGTGACCCTCTCTTTACTCATTCCATGATCTTCCTTCTTTTCTTGGCTCCTTGTTGCCGAGGTGACATCAACATAGCCATAGCAATGAGTATTGACGCGTGAAATCCACCTGTCTGGTATAGCAGTAATTACTTATCCGTCTTGGGAAGACTGGGAGTGGGGATGCGGTGAGAGACGGGCAGATGCTGTCAGAAGGAGGGAAATTGGTGTGCAAATGGAAATGAGGGATAATTTCACAGACGAGAGCAAGATCAGAGGGGGGAAAAAAACCATGAGACAGACAGAATAGAAACAAGTAAGAGGTAGAAAGATCACGCCATTGCGAAACAGAAAATAAGTTATTGGACTAATGGTGTGTAAAGGATATATCTGTTTGTCTTGATGTCTGTCTCAAAAAGATAGCAGCCCACTGTAATACAGTCTTCAGGATTTATCTGCAGGAAAAAGGTTTCTGCCAGGCACACGGCCAAAGGTGGTCTCCTCATACACCAGGATCATTTTCTTTGTGTCCCAGGTGGAGCTGGAGCTGGAGTCTTTAAAGAAGCAGCAGGCCTCTGCTGCTGACAGCGACTCTTTACTGACCAAAGAAGAGGTCACCATACTCAGGTGGGTAGACCACAACTTGTTTCAATGAAATATTCATGACTATACATACTAAGGTTTTAATCACTAATGCCTCATATGCATGCCTGAGCAGAGCTAGAAGTCTGAGATTAACCTATTCACTGCATGTTAAATGTTATTAAACAAGTGAGTATATGTGCATGCATTTTTTTCAGGCAGAAAATTGAAGATTTAGAGACAGAGCGGCAACGTTTAGAGGAGCAGAATAACATTCTGGAGATGAGACTGGAGAGACACAACCTACAGGTAGGCGCTAAAAGTTCCCTCCAACTGTTTTCTGTGATGGATTTACTCGTCTGGCACAAAGGAACCAATTTAATAACCCCAAGGGCAGCACATGAGCCCGCATGACACTACAGATTGATTCACAGAAACGTTTCACATATCTGACAGTTTCTCAAGCATAATTGGACCCAGGTGTGACTTCAGCAGAGTCCAATGGCACAAACGTTCAACCTGTGGCTGATTTGAAATTCTTCCTTTGTTGGTTGGAGGGATTACAACACACAGAGTATTGCATGGACTTCCCTAGTGCCAGCTGGGAAAGACACTGGTTAAAATTTAACAAATCCTGCTTGGTGGACAACTTAACATTAATGACACACAAACACACACACGTCTGCGTCTGATCCAGCTACTTTCATCTTACAAAGTTATTTAACTGCCTTCTTCTCTGTTCTGTGCACATGTGGGTGTGTGTGTGTGTGTGGGTGTGTGTGTTTCACCTCAGT
>VOQJ01044988.1:0-17982 GCA_015052665.1 Apistogramma diplotaenia | reverse complement strand
ATGGGAATGGTTGGTGATATTAACTTCCTGTTTGTGGCACATTAGTATTGGGGAGGAGAAAAACCTCTCAAGATGGGTGGTAACCATGGTGGCCAATTAGGATCCAACTTTAGTTTTTTCAATGGGAAGAGGGTAATGTGACACATCAGCCTTAATGGGAATTTCACAAGAAAAACAATGGTGTGCTTGGTTTTAATGTAACTTTATTCTTTCATGAGTTATTTGCAAGTTTCTCTTTGTTTACAGCCATTGACACATCGCAGAAGTTAACACGTGAGGAGCAGATAGAAATTGTGTTGTCTGATGAACGCAGTGACTGGGTCATTGCAGCAGATTTCACTGCAAGACACCCTACAAGACCACCCATCTCCCATGCTACAGTTAGCAAACTGCTTGCCAAGTTTTGTGAAACTGGTTCGGTTTTGGATTTGCCAAAATGAAAACTGTCACTAATGAAGAAACATCAGTGGCTGCTTCATTCAGCAAGAGCTCACAGCATGTCACTGGAGAGTGGCATCAAACATCCCTTCAGTGGATATTAGCTACTGACAAATGTCACCCTTATAAAGTCCAGCTGCTGCAGCACCTCGAGGTTGACCCAGATTGGTGCACTGACTTTGCAGAATGGGCCAAACAAAAATTGGAACAGGACCCTGAGTTTACACAGAAGACTTTGTTCAGTGATGAGGCAAACTTTTATGTAAATGGTGACGTTAACAAACAAAACCACCGCTATTGGTCTGACACTAACCCACATTGGATAGATCCCTCCAAGATTGTTGTAACAAAAAAAAATTGATCGTATGGTGTTGTATATGGGGTACAACGATAGGGGGGCCATTCTTCATCAATGGAAGCCTCAAGGCCACTGGACATGCAAAATTGCTAAATGATGATGCGTTTCCCTTTTTATGCACTGAAGCTGGCGCACCACCACATTACGGGTGTCAGGTCTGAGCATTCCTAGATGAACAGTCCCCTGGAAAGCGGATTGGTCGCCATGGGCCAGTTGAATGGCCCCCAAGGTCTCCTGATCTGACCCCCTTAGACTTTCATCTTTGGGGTCATATGAAGGCAACTGTCTATGCTGTGAAGATACGAGATGTGCACCGCCTGAAACTACGGATACTGGAAGCCTGTGCTAGCATTTCTCCTGCGGTGTTGCCATCAGTGTGTGAAGAGTCGGAGAAGAGGGCTGCATTGACAATCAGAGACAATGGGCAGCACTTTGAACACATTTTATAAGTGGTCAGAAACTTGTAAATAACTCATGAAAGAATAAAGTTACGTTAAAACCAAGCACACCATTGCTTTTCTTGTGAAATTCCCATTTTATTAAGGTGTATCCATATAAATGGCCCACCCTGTAGAGACATTCCAACAGTTAAATAACTAACATAACAATATCCACATTTCTTTAACAAAAATGTTTATTAGCATTCACCTTAAGCACTTACAAGACATTTGAGAGTTTCACAAAGGAATGCAATACACAAAACATTATCGAGCAGGCATAACTGCCTTTTAAACCCTTCAACTAGGAATCCCACTGGACCCAGTTTCAAAGCGAGCAAGACCAGTTAACAGTGGATAAAACCACAGATAAGGAGTGGGGGGAGGAGAGGAGGGGGAACAAAGAAAAGAAAGGAGAGAACCTGTACAGCACATGGAGGGAAGGTGAAGTCACAAGACAGGAGAGGATGGATGATCTGCCACACCTGTGAGCTTACAAACCGGAAAACAGCAGCGGAGGGTCGAGCCCCGGAACAGCGCCGGGCGCTCAGCACCGCAACACGCCACACCATGTCACCACCGCACTGCACCGCATCTTAACAGCTAACCAGCATTATTCAACTGCTACACAACTGCGCCTAGTGCACAAAAGATACACAAGAAAGAGGGTTAGAGTCATTGGAAAGCAACTTCAACCAGACAGAAAAAAAAATAAAACAAGTGACAGAACACAAAATGCACACTGCTGGAATAGCAAGTCACAAATTAAGTGGGTTGTATTACGTTGTACAATGGGCCATTTTCCAAGTAAGTGGTATGTAGTAAATGTTCTGAACATTGAATGCCTCACCCTCTTTACATCAACTTAATTTAAAAAAAAAAAAGTATATATAGCCAACTGGAAAGGGTGTTAAAGGGTTTCGCTGGAAGAAAATCTTTAGTTCAGATTAATTTTTTTTTATGTATGAAAGTCAAACTTGGAAAAAAATAAAAATGGAAAAAAATTCTTACAAGTCCCATTGAGTAAGCTCTCCGCTTTACAAAAAAAATCGTGCCAAATTTACAGAATTTGTTTCAGTAGATCAAGTCAAATTAAATATTTTAAAACATTTAAACCAAGTTCCAATAACCTTTCAGTCTCCATTCAGTGGCAATAGTTGAGTCCACTTCAATCTGAGACTCTTCCTGATGTCCTCAGCAAAGTGCCAATCATTTGAGATCTGGAAGGAAAGACAGAACAGAGTTAGCAAGAGCCAAACCAGAAGTTACATCAACCAATGCAGCTGACCTGGATTTTAACATGTAAGACTGATTTGAGCTTTCCCTTAACACATGTATTAAACTGGGTCTATGGACAATTATTTTAATAAACCTAACATTTCTAGTTATTGTCACATTTGTTTTTAATTCCTTTCTTGGCACCCACTCTCCCCAAAACTAGCTCTAACAAGTCTCTTAGACTCGGGCATATTTGAAAAACAAACCTCGGGGTCCGTACCCTTTGTGAGAGGCGGAGGAAACCACAGAGCTCAGTGCATCTGCCTGTGGTCCCCGTGAACGTACCTCACCACACCACCTCATACACCAACTGACAGCCCGAACCACCGCCATGACGACCTGCTCCATAGCAACCACCGTTGCCTTGGTGACCTGCTCCTTAGCAACTGCCATCGCTCTCAGCAACAGGCAGGTCACATGGGCGGGTCACACACTAACTGCTCTCACACTGCCACACCCCCATCTCCTCCTCCTCCTCCTCTCTTTGCAAACAGGACTCCGCAGCTTGGAGGAAAGAATTCCACATTTAGGTGAACGTTTTGATTGAAGCACCCATACGTCCCAACCACCCACTCCCTCCCATACACACTCATATGACTACAAATATCCCAGTTTCAATAAATCTCCCATTGCCTGTGTATGTTTTAGATTGGCTGAACATGCAAGCAAAGTAAAACATACACAGAACTAGGACTGTTGACAACATCAGTCCAACTCTTATTTAAATAATACAAACATCGGGGATTCTGCAGACTTTGTTTCCTGTGTGCAAATGGCTGTCATGTAGCTCAAAGACTGCAGAACACAAACCCAACTGATGGCTGACTCCCATCTTATATACAACATTTAAAACTAATAACATGAGCCACCCTTTCCCCTGTATACCGTCATGTTGCATCCAAATTTGGGCTAAGACTCTGCTCCGTTGTCCTCTGGAGATTTAGGTCTACTCTTGGATTTGGACCTGGACCTGGACTTGGATTTGGATTTGGACTTGGATCCTCTGTTGGAAGCTGGGGTTCGGCTCCTTGACTTGGACCTGGAACGTGACCGAGATCTGGAAGGAGACTTTGACTTGCTCCGCCTGGGGGTTCTGGACTTGGACTTCGATTTGGACTTAGACTTGGACCTGGACCTTGACCTGGATCTGGAGTAGGAACGGGACCTGGAGCGGCTGTAGTGGTGGCGGCTCCTGGATCTAGAGCGGCTCCGGCTCCTAGAGCGGCTGCGACTACGTCTTCGACGGCGTGGACTGGTCGACCGGCTGCAGAGAGCAAATAAAAGAAATCAATCAATCAGTCCCAGCAACTTTTAAAAGAGGCGGATGGTATTATTTTACCCGTTCTTGTGCACAAGTATATATATATATTTGTTGGCCACCCTACATTCTGGCCACAAGTTAAAAATTTTCCTCATTTTAAACGCATAACTTGTAAAACACACATTTATGTGGATAATAAAAATAATTGCTCTCAAACACAAACATTGGGCAAGCAAAACACACTCAAGTGGTCATAACCAGTAAAAAAGTGCAGGACGAGTTTGTTACTTCCGTTTAGGTTACCATGTGCTCTGCAAACTGCAAGGACAGCTTTGTCTGAACAGCACCTCAACCAAGCTGAAGATCATTACCTCCTGCTTCTACGACCGTATCCGTATCTTCGCGGCGGAGGTCCTCTCCGGCTGTACATGGAGTCTGGAGGCCTTCCGTATCGGGCCATCTGAACCCGAAGCTCCCGCCCGTCGAGCAGTGCGCCGTCCATGGCGTCCATTGCGTCTTCGGCGTCGCGCTTGTCGAGGAATCGCACGAAGGCGAAACCGCGACTCTCCTTGGTGTACCTGTCCCGCGGGATATACACGTCTCCCACGCGGCCGTACTTCTCGAAAACTCGGCGCAGGGTCTCCGGCGAAGTTCGATAAGTCAGGTTGTCCACTTTCAGGGAGGTCATCCCCTCAACGTCTGGTGGCGGCCTTCCGTAGCTCATTTTCTTCGTCTCCAAGCAATTAAGCAGGCCAATTAGGACGAAAAGCTGTTGTCACTAGCGACCTATCAACCCGCTACCGTGAATAGTAAAGGTATAGCTGGTGAATTCAATTTAAACCTCACTGTTTTTTCTGATAGTTTCACTCCACAAGACTCCTCCGCGCTGTTTTTCACGTGAAATGGCGGCAACGAAGCTTCCTTTTCCCCTTTCTTTGCGCCCGCGTTGGCCTCCTCTGATTGGCTGCGCCGACAGTCCGCCTCTTTCACGTTAACCGCTACACTGCCCCCTATGGACGGGAGTTTACATGTAAAAGCAGACCGTTATTTCTGCCTTTGTTCCAGCAGTTTGGTTAAAACGTCCAGTTCACCGTTTGTGAGAAGTTAACTGCAGTTTTTCCCCCTCAGCATATAAACTCCAGGTCCTGTTGTTTTTATCACTGGACCCATAACAGTTTTTTGTAACCCTATTAAGCTTTTTTTCCCCATACATTATTCAGCTTCAGTTACTCGCTTTCCGGCACAAGTCCAACAAGTAATGTTTTCGGCTCGGTGTACATCCCACAGAGCCGTCCTCTCTGCACTGCGGTCAGTAATGCTTGCACATTTGGCGTAGGAAGGTCACGTTATAAAGCGGCTCGTCGCTAGCGGCTGCTGGAGAGGAGAGCGGGGGACTGCGCAAAAAACCACGGTCCGGATTTGTGCCTGGCTGACGTCATGGGGAGCCACAGAGCTCTCTGACAGGATCCAGCACCGACAAGCACCCGGTGGTGGGGTGGGGGGGATACACGATCAACATCCAGCAGGGCCGGGATACGAGCACATCGCCGTTTTGTGACACATACGAACCCGTAGAGTGAAGCAAGAACGTGGATCTCGCTTCGGTGAAGACTGCGGCGCACCACGAAAGCGCTTCAACGCTGTTAAAGGGACTCCCACAGCTGTTTTCTGCCTCAAAACACGAGCTCGCACTGTTGGCCGGGGAGGGATAAGCAGCCAGAGAACAACTACTAATCCCCAGAACGGTCACATTCACGGCGGAGCTTGGACCCGACAGAAATGGACAGGGCAGCACGAACTGGATTAAATGATAGGGAGTAAAGAGACGCAGCGCACAAAGCGGACCTGAAGTGTTATGCCCGTTAACCCGTGCCGTCTTTATTTGACTGGAAATGGGAGCTTTAACAAGCAGACAAAACATAGGCGTGGAAGAAGTGGACATCCCGTCCAATTCGGTGTACCGCTACCCACCGAAATCTGGTAAGTCACCAAACAACAGGTCGCACTGGGTTGGGTAACTGTTTTCTAAAGCTCACTGCAGATGATTTATTCTGGGCTATTCTGAATGGAAAGCATCCCTTTCATACCCCGTGGGCTTACAGGCCTGCAGGGCATTTAAGCTTTTAACCTGGAGCTACCTGTGGAGACCGGTGCTTTTCATGAACCACCTTTCCACTCAGTTCACAGTGCACTTTCCCTTCATTCCATATTTATATGTTGGATGATTTATTCAAATTTATTCTTGATCATGCAGCAGTGTAGTGTCAGCTACAGAAGGACAGCAACACACAGCAGCACCCCTATATTTCCATAACTACTTCTCTTTTTATCCTCTGCATGTATTTATTCAAATTCACCCTAAAATCTTTATGGGTAGGCAGACTGACAGGCAGAACTGGGTTTAGCTTCTCCTTTGGTGCATCTGGTTTGTTGGTGTTATGACTAAATCAGGCCGTGGAAATGAATAAATCATGATAGATGACAATGAAAAGACCAGTATCAATGCCATCAGAGGGAAGTGTCATTAATGTAGAAATGTAAAAACAACAACAAAAAAAAAAACAGAAGATGGGAAAAGGCAGATATTTTCCCTTTCGGGATATCATACAGCTTGAAATCTCTATTTATTTGTGAATATCCAACTAGCAGTAATCTTTGCATTGTATTGCTTTGATGGTTTTCTCAAATTACAGATGAAAATATAGTTGTAGAAAAATCATGGCTCATAAAAGCTGGATCCTGATTATTTTAGTAGTTTTACTAAAACAAATAATGAGAACATTTGCAACTTAATTATCAATCAGTGACAATTTAATTGTTTAAGGTCTGTGAGGTTCTTAGTAGTGTTTATTAAAATGATTTACCAGTGCTTTCATCATTTATTTCCAGGCTAAAGCTAAATGGCCTTTTCCCTCAAACTGACCTGTGTGTTTTCAATCAGTCATGTGTGATCTTTTATGATTGCTGCACCGTGTCCAGCCCCCTCCCCGGATTTACCAGTAATACCAACAGGCATTGTGTTGGAAAATATAATCTTATTGCTTTTCATATCTGTTAAATGTAATTACATAAAGTTAAATAAAATCTCCCACAAAGATTTGCAGCACAATCCGGGAATGTGAGTTTTATTATGCTCAGAGATTTCAGAGTAGTGTCTCAGATTTATTGTGACATTGTGTGCTGAAGAGGATGAGGATGGAAGGGAAGAAAAGTGGCTGCCATTACCTCCACCATTGCCACAGCAGCTGAATTAGTCATAGGCGATATAAATTTGTGATATAACAGCCCTGGTTGTAGCCTGGAGCAGAAATGGTGGTGATGCAGGGAGGGGAGGATAGAGGTGGTGATTGCTGCCAGCGAAACCGATCTGTCAGCCCTAGTTCCTGTCTGTGGGATCTGGTGACAGAGCCTGAGCTCAGGTCGCCGCTCCCACCTGCTGTAAATAAAGCGATGAAGAGAGAGGGAGACAGGTTCATCATTGGGGCTCCCACCCCCCCCCCCCTTCTATCATGGGAATGACTTTAAAATCAAACGATCCAAACCCGTCCTCCTCTGTGCTGTTAATAAGTGTGATAAATGAAGCAGCCAGATTCAGACCAGCAACGCCAGACCAGATGCCCTCCCTGCAGAAACATGACTCGACTGCCCAGCATGTTATTTAGAGACTGCAAACCTCCATTACAGTCTTATGATATTAGCCTGACCTGTGATTAAAAAGGAAAACGTCTATTTAGTCTCGCTGTCATCCACCCTGAGCTTAGGTAAACAGGTAAATAAGCTACAGGGCAATAACAGCCCAGCTCCAGTCAGTATTATCTCACTGTTTTTGGCCATATTAAAATAAGAAAAGACACGTCTTGTCTGACCTGCCGGGGACAGGGACAGAATGAGGTAATTTTATCAAGCGGCTCGGGATTAGTTGGCTGTTTCATTGAGTTATGTGTGAATACCAGGAATGGAGGCTCAGTTATTTAAAGGGAGCATAAATGTTTTATGCTGATGAAGTGCCAGATGGGTAGGACATGTTAACTGGCAAAGAGTCCCTTTGTACCAGCTCACTTCAGCATGGCTCCTCCAGTTTTCATAAATCTTTGAGTAAAAATTTCATCAGTTTGCAAATTTTTTTTTACATGCAGTTTACATGTAACTCGAGGCTCAACGAATTACAAAAGTAACCATTAATTTGTTCTTATCTTCTTATTTCTCATTGTTCAGGCAGCTACTTTGCCAGCCATTTCATCATGGGGGGAGAGAAGTTTGACTCCACCCATCCAGAGGGTTACCTGTTTGGGGAAAACACAGACCTTAACTTCCTGGGGACCAGACCAGTAGCGGTAGGTATTCTCACATGCTATTTTTTGGGCCATTTAAACCAGGCAGACTGTGACTTTCAAAAAATCTTAGACATAATAATATGACGGACATCAAATTGTCTTATCATGCTTTTCCCTTTATCCTGTCATATATACACTCACCTGCTCATTAGTTACACTTTCCTAGTACTGGGTTGGACCCCTTTTACCTTCAGAACTGCCTCAATTCTTCGTGACACAGATTCAACAAGCTGCTGGAAACATTCCTCAGAGATTTGGGTCCATACTGACGCGATAGCATCACACAGTTGCTGTTTATTAGTCAGCAGCACATTCATGACATGACTGCCCCGTGCTTTCATGTTTTTATGCCACATTCTGACCCTACCACCCGAGTGTTGCAGCAAAAATCGAGATTCATCCAACCAGGCAACATTTTTCCAGTTGTAACCTCAGTTTCCCGTTCTTAGCAGACAGGATTGTATTCTGCTGCTGTAGCCCATTAGCTTCAAGGTTCAAGGTTTGACATGTTTTGCATTCAAAGATGTTCTTCAGCATAATTTGGTTGAGTGGTTATTTGAGTTACTGTTGCCTTCATGCCAGGTCAAAGCAGTCTGACTGTTCTCCTCTGACGTATGACATGAGTAAGGAATTTTCACCCGGAGAACTGCCGCTCATTAGATTTCTTCTCTTTTTTTAGACCATTCTCTGTGAGGATTGGTTGAGTGGGAAAATCCCAGTAATCAGCAGTTTCTGAAATACTCAGACCACCCTTCCTGGTACCAAAAACCTTGCCTTGTTCAAAGTCAGTTTAATCACCTTTCTTCTCTGAATCTGATGCTCAGTTTGAACTTCTGCAGGTGATGTTGACCATTTCGACAAGCCTAAATGCATTGCATTGCTGCCATGTGATTGGCTGATTATATAGTTGCATTAATGGGCAGTTGAACATACCTAATGAAGTGGCCGGTTACAGTGTTACAGTGACTGATGTAACAACATAGCAAAAACATTTTTCTTCCTTTGGTCCATAGACAAATTGATTCTTTAACACTTCAGTCAAGTGTTAAAGTCTTCTTGTCATTAAACAGGATTGGGTACGTATCAGCAGGCAGGACTCCTGCAGTGGCATTTACCAGTCTTTCACACCGTCATTGATTGAAATTTATTTCAACGTCTCATCCTGTCAAACTAATTAAAAATGAAATGAGAGTCTGCTGACTCCCTCCGCAGAGACCCTGATAAATGATGGTCCCTCCGGTGGGTTCGAGCAAACCTAATCATGAACCTGAAGTTCAAACTAATGAGAACTTCAGATTGCAAAGAGCTCAAGCCCACTGAGGAAAGAGACAATTTAACACAGACCAAAAGGCTTGACGGGAGTAAAAATGTTGAAATAATTGAAGCTGATATGAAATGCAAAGACTGCCTCATCTCTCTCTGTGTACTAATCTCAATTGCAGTGCTGTTTCTGTCTAGACTGGGGCTAAAATTAGGAGTGCAGTTTTTCCTCCTGATTATATGGGTGTTTATAATCCTCCCGTGGGCTCAGAATTCAGCTGGAGATTTTTTTTTTTTTGTTCTTGTATGTGTGTCTGAAGCTTTACCAGCATTATATAATGGTTGGTGGTTTCCAAGCAGATGGTGTTGTGGAATCATAAATCCAACCACAGTTGTTGTGTTCTTAGACTCCCGCACCACTCAACAAACAGGATAATGGATGTGGCTATATTTAGGGATTTTTTTAGAATGCTCTGGCTGAAGAACACAAATGCAAAATAGATTTGAGCCACACCATGGGTGGCAATGATGATTAGTTGGCCTGCTTTGAATCCAGTATCTTTGGATTGCTGTCAGATTCTTCACAGGCATTCCCGATTCCCAGGACATGAATCCTGAGGACTTTGCTAATCCCTGTCTCCCACTCTGATGCATCCCTATTTTTCTGGCCTTCCACTGAATGTCCTTCTAGCTACTGAAGACTGTGTGATTATCCTCCTGTTGTTCTTGATTGCTGATGATGCCCGCACAGCTTTACATTACTGTTTTTCATCCAAGGATAGATACCTAGAATGGGCAGTCAGCCAAAGGTTATTCAGCATATTCTCTGAGAACTGTTTCACAAATAGATAAATTGCCAGTCACAGTTACTGCATTTACTTGCTGGCGACCTGTACAGGGTGTACCCTGCCGCTCGCCCTATGACAGCTGGGATAGGCTCCAGCCCCTTCGCTACCCCAAATGGGATTAGCAGAAGAGAATGGATGGGTGGATGGGTGGATGGATGGATGGATGGATGGATGGATGGATGGATATGCAATAATATGATCAATGTATTCTGTTTTGTAAGAAAGGGTCTGAGTGGACCACTTGGATTGGGAAACCATCTCTCTGGCCGTCTGTCTCATAACCACAATGCTGTCTCAACTATGTTTGCTGGGTTTAATTTATGACCATAAGTACTTAATCAGCGTGTTCCAAATCCACACGTCATGGTAACTGTAAGCAGATTTTAAGGAAAAAAAGGAGTATTCAACCCAAACGACATGGATTCTCCCAGAATCTTAAAAAAAAAAAAAATTATAGGTTGAAGTATAGCATCTCAGGAAGGAGTTTGGAAAATATTAAATCTTAAAAAAAAGAAACTTGTCTTCATGTTTTTGGTGTTTAAGTTGAGTTGATGTTTATTGGACGTCTGATGCTGCGCGTAGGCATTATTTCCTGTTCGTATGTAACAGTATTTCTTTATGACATAACTTATCTCCAATATTAGCATGCTACATGCTAAATTAACACAGTGAACATGGTAAACATTGAAATCGCTTAGTACCAGCGTATTCGTGTCATCACCGTGACCTTGTTTCTACTGTTTCTCAATACCGAAACTGGTCTGTGAGTTCTTTAAACAATGCTCGCCATTATTTGAACAGGAGGAACATTTCTCAGGTTTTTAATTAAGTCAGGTAATGTGCAAGGAAGTGCAGAGCGTTCTTAATAGGACCTACAGTGTTGCCTGTGATTTCCCGATGAATGGCTCTTTTCAGCACCTGCTACTTGGTGTGTGTTTGTTTGTGTGGTTTACAGGCGTGACGCCTGCTGAGCCCAGATGTGTAATAGTGCTGAATACAGTGCCATTCACAGCCACACAAACACACCTAAACACACAGGCGCACAGATGAGGGGTTGTAACGTCGAGGTATCTGACCACATCCTCCAGAGATCCTGAAACCACCTCGGCTCTCTGCTTACGCTCATTCAGCAACTTTTGGCTTCAAGCACACAACAAAGGAGTGCTCAGCAGTGATCCCAGATAGGGTCAAGTTTAAAGCCCATATGTTACATTTACACCAGGGTTAAACGAATCACAGAAAGTATTTTATATTCTTATCAGTTACCCAGTTTGACACTCCTGCGGTTCTCACATGTGGAAGAACTCGCCAAACGTTGTCTGAAATGAGTCTCATCCCTGGAAAGACACAGTCAGAGCAGATTTTTTGCTCTGGCTCAGCACTTGTCAGCATCAGTGAGATCTGTGCTGACAAACCAAAACCCCTTTGTGTTAAGGTTAAACCAGGAGCAGCCACGGTCATCTTGCAGCCCTAAATTTGCTGCGGTGAGGAGAAGAATGCTGTGTGGTCGAGAGGAAAATGAATGATAGTACTCTTCATAACATGTATTTTGCATCTATAATTTGTTTCTGGGTTTTTTTTCCCTTTTTGTTTTTAGTTCCCATATGCAGCCCCTCCACCTCAGGAACCAGTAAAGACGCTACGAAGCCTTATTAACATTCGAAAGGACACCCTGCGACTCGTACGGTACGCACCTCTGTCTGCTGAACGTATACATGACCCCTGCATGTTTACACACACAGCCTCGGTCTAATTTTATGTCAATCGAGTTATTTTTCCGGAGCACAACAGCTAATTTAAGAGATGGTGTCAAATTGTACATGTTTTTTTTCTTCATTCAAAATGACCCAAAACCTTGAATATAGAGCGCACACATGGAAAAAACCTAATCATACAATATAAAAGATGAAAAATAAAATAATTCACAGTGTGTTGTTCTCCCACCTTCATTCAGCTGCAGTGAGGACCTGAAGCTGCCTGGTGACGAGGCAGCGGGGAAGACCAGAGCCTGCTACAATGTCGAGTTCACCTTTGATGCTGACACACAGGTGGCCATCACCATCTACTACCAGGCCATAGAGGAGTTTCACAATGGAGTGCCAGTGTGAGTAAGAGGGCTTTATTTTTTTTTTCTCAAGTGTTAGTCAGCAGATTTTTATTCTAGTTGTGTAGAATCTGATTTCTCACAGTCATTATTCATGTATTCATGTTTTTGCTTCTTTTTCATAAAACATTAATCCACATTAAACACTTCCTCAAAGTGGCAATAGGCTACTTCCTCCACAACACACACACACACACACACACTACTGTTGCAATGACAGGACCTGCTCCTGTTTTTAAACATCTCCTTGTGGTCCACAGAGCCAGTGGTTCTGTGATTCATGCCCCACTGGTGGGGGCATAGAGCAGCTGCGGTTGTGGTGTGGATGACCAGGGGAAAAATATGGAGTGCAACCAAGTTGAATCGGTTTTCTTTGTGTAGAAAAAAAGTGCTGATGCTGTTTTGCTAACCTTATTTTCACAAAATCTTCAGCTTAGATCATAATAATGTGGGAGGCATGTAGCTCTCGCCACTGAGTGAGTGCCCTTGTTTTAATTTCAGATTTCATCACTCTCACTTTGCACCTCCAACAATGGCAGCGTGGGATGAGTTACCAATAGCTGGGCTACAAGGAAAAGTCAAACCGCTATCCTTTTCCTTGCTTGTTTAACATTAAAATTTCAAGATCAACTGTGGTCTCATGCTATCTTACATGAAAATGAGCACAATGACTTCTGTCATACAGACTTTAAATTAGTCTACAGCGAACAGAGGTCTAG
This sequence comes from Apistogramma diplotaenia, assembly GCA_015052665.1. Classification (NCBI taxonomy): domain Eukaryota; kingdom Metazoa; phylum Chordata; class Actinopteri; order Cichliformes; family Cichlidae; genus Apistogramma; species Apistogramma diplotaenia. The sequence continues at coordinate 4,945 of VOQJ01044988.1, read as the reverse complement.
GGTTTGAAATGAGCTGTGGCTTACAGCCCTAAGCTGAGGTATCTGAATGAATAACTGAAGAGAAAACGTTGCATTGTTGTATTGTCAAAGAAAACGCGTATGTAAAAAATTAAATACATTTTAGTGTGGCAGAGAAAAGCATATCCATAAATATTCATCCACAAAATTTGAAGTTATGCCAGCATGGTTTTGCATTTTCTGAGTATCTCATGTTGTGTGTCGGTATTTGCATTTCTTGCATAAGGAGCTGTTTATGATTCTATTTCTGTCCAAACAGGGTGGAGGATGTAAACACATTTTGACTTTCTACCACTTCACACAGAATAAGTGATGTTTAAATAAGACTCATCCTTTCTAACTGCTACATTTAAAAAGCAATCACTTATTTTGCTTGCAGTTAATCCACATTGTCAACTACAGCAGACAGGAACATTTTTTCCTGACGTTTCCCTTATAACCTGACTCGTATCTCTCTGCTCTCTGCAGTTACCTGCCACAGGACAGCTCGCTGCAGTCTGAGACAGTGCACTTCAAACGAGGAGTTTGCCAGCAGTTCTGTCTGCCATCACACACCGTCAACCTCAGCGAATGGGCCGACGATGAGGTAGGCAGCGCATACCTGTAGCTCAGTTATTGAATCACGTGTTTACACGAGGCTGTGCTGGAGTGTGAAGCCAATTTGTACAGATGGATATCTGCGGTGTTTCTTTCCTCAGTTGCTGTTTGATATGGACAAGGAAGTCTTCCCCATGGTTGTGCAGGCTGTTGTAGATGAAGGAGAGGGTGAGCTAATGTGTTTTGTTACATTGGTGGTGTGATATGAATATGCATAAAGATGTGTCAACTTGTTTTTTTTTTCAATTCTTGCAGAACATTTGGGCCACTCTCACATACTACTGGCTACATTTGAAAAGGTAAGAGGCAAAATTATACTTATTTGGCGGAATTGTTCTTACAGTCTTTTCTTTGTGCAACATAAGTAAAGGCCCCCTTTACTTATGTTGCACAATAATCAGCCTAATAGTGTACAGATTTATTAATAATACATACAATTGTTGCGTTCTTTTCCAGCACATGGATGGAAGCTACTGTGTGAAACCTCTGAAGCAGAAACAAGTGGTAAATACACCTGCCTTTCTTCTCTCCTTCCTTCCTTCCTTCTTTTTCCTTCCTTCCTTCCTTCCTTGCTTTCTCCTTTCATGCAGTAATTTTATGCTTATAAAAGACAAAGGCACACCAAAGGTTTTTTTTCCTGCTTGAACATCACGTCACGTCAGGCCCGTGAGAGCACCTGTCTTTATTCATCGCTGTCTTCCTTTTCCCAGGTGGATGGTGTGAGTTACCTGTTGCAGGAGATCTATGGGATAGAGAACAAATACAACAGTCAAGAATCCAAGGTGGGAATCAGAAAACATAAGAATTGTTTCAATCCTCTTAGAACACTTTAGAAGCTACATGGACGTCTAGCAAAATAAATCTGTCTCACTGTCTGCTTTTGCAAATCGACTCAAGAATTATCTGTTTCTTCCCAACATTTCACTGACTTTTGTCTCCAGGTTGCCGATGATGAGATCAGCGACAACAGCGCGGAGTGTGTTGTGTGTTTATCTGATGTACGAGATACACTCATCCTGCCATGCAGACACCTGTGTCTCTGCAATGCCTGCGCAGACACGCTGCGCTACCAAGCCAACTGCTGTCCTATCTGCAGACTGCGTGAGTTGTGAAGGTTTATTTGCAAAAGGAGACATCCACTGTTTGAAAAGTGCTGCGATTACATATTTTGGATAGATTTGTATTATAGTCAGAGTAAAAATGTAACAGTGCAGAATGAGTGCATGTTTTTAATGCTAAAGACTTGTAGCCTCTTAGTCGCGTACTCAATTTGCAGTTTTTATTTATTTAAAGGCTACAGTAATGGAGGAAAAGCATAGTAGCACAGATTAAAAAAAGAATGCTTATTTGATTTCATGTAGAACTAAATATAGGAGGAAGGAAAGATATTTTAAACAATAGCTGCTTCATCACTATAGACTATAGCAGAGGAAACTGCATGAGAGACTTAAAAATAAAGCACCAAGTGTAAAATCTGCAGAATGTATTGGAAAGACAGACTGAGGGAGAGATTTGGGTAGAAAGACAGTGGAACCTGTCATGTTAAAACACTTTCTTTTGCCCTTACCATGTTGGAGCTGTAACTCAAACCACATCGATTAAAAACTTTGACAGGTTTAGTGTTTCCCAAACTGAGAAAACTAAAAAGTAAAGAAGACATTCACTCAGAGATAATCTATGTTTAAAAGGTGTAAATCAGCAGCGAAATAGTAAGCATCTCAGTTCCTCCTAACTTTAAATACTAATTGTAGCTTTGAAAACAATATCATTCCTCTAAAATATGTTATTAGATATATGGCTTGTTTAAATCTCTGTCATTTTTTTCTTTAAGCATTTAGAGCTCTGCTGCAGATTCGAGCAATTAGGAAGAAACTCAGTCCTCTGTCACCTACCAGCTTTAACCCTGTCATCACTTCCCAGACCTCTGACTCAGAGGAACACTCGGTGAGACAGAACTAACACGAAAACACTGAGAATGAGTGATGATTTCATCGTAAATTCAAGTTCTCACCATCCCATTCTCCTCACAGGCATCAGAGCATATCCCTCCAGGTTATGAGGCGGTGTCTCTCCTGGAGGCCTTGAATGGCCCCCTCAATACCACCTCAGTAGCTCCTCCTCCTCTCCACTCTGGTCCCAGCCACGTCTCCGGAGCCCTTCCGCCATATAACAGTGAGCCTCACCAGGCACCGGCCCGGTCCCTCTCTCCTCTAGACCACTCCAACTCCAGTCAGCCACTCAAACTCAAGAAGAGTGGTTCAAAGTGAGTCTGCTTATGAGGCCTGAGAGAGTCAGGGTCGTTTTCTTTTTCTGCTCGGATCAGTACGAAGGATGGAGCTGGCTACTTAGGACACCATGCTCTGATCATAGGAGTATATTTAAGAAATCAACTTACCACTTCCAGTCTAGTACATTTAGTTGAATTTTGTAGACTTGAAGTAGACATCAGTTTTTCTTGGCCAACTCACTTCAAGGCTGAGATGACAGAGAAAATGTCAAAGTCCATACACACATTTTTTAATTATTATCTTTCTGTATTGCTCCAAAATGATATATTCAACCTCCACGTGTTATTTTGGTCTGATGCTGATTCACTTTGCTGCTTACACTTAGGTCACTTTCCCAGAATTCCTCTGTGCTTCCTGAAGAGGATGAGAAGTCTTGCAGTGAATCTGAGGCCTGTCGCCACAAACTCGTTGTAGACCAGCAGGAGGTATGTGTGCATTAAGCATACAGACCATATAGATTTTCACAGTGTCAGATATCTCCTATGGCAGTGGGAGTTTACACATTTCTTTGTGTGTTTGAGCGTGTAAGATCATGTCATGTGAGCTCTTACCACTGCTCTCGTTGTTTTACAGTGCGGAGTAACTCCAGACAGTGAGAACCTGACTTTCTCCTCATCTGGAGCCATCGACCAGTCATCCTGCACCGGCACCCCGCTCTCCTCCACCATTACTTCCCCGGAAGGTATACACAGAGACACATGCACACATACTAAATTTAAAAAAATCCTTTCCAATCTTTTTCTGGTACCTCAAGCCTATTTTTTTATGACTCACACTTGCATAAGCATAATAACAAATGTAATATCTATGATGTATGTAAATTTTGATCTGTTTTAAAAATTGCAGCAATTGCTATGAATCACTTCCTTTTGCTAGAGGCAAAATATATTTTTTTAAAGGTTGTGTTTTGTGCCTCATACTTTATATAGCTGATTGCAATTTAAGCCCCTTTCATCATGCATCTCATTACAAATACGTGAAGGAAATGGGACTTTTCTAACTATCTTTAACAAGATAGATGTTTAGTCTGGAAGTCTTGAAGTAAAAATTCCATTCATATTCTCTGTAATGATTTTGATTATGAGCTATAATGTTACAACCATACAAAGTAAGTTTACTGTGAGCTACGACATTGTGACATGGTATGTGCTCTTGTGGAAAGACATAGGTCTGTATGATATCAACCTCTCTTTAACAAAAAAGTGTTTTATTCACAATGGCATGGAAAGAACTACCCTACCCACAATCCTAGACTTAAACAGCAACTTCTCTGATTGGTGGAGGTCACAGTTATCGTGCTTAAACCTGCTAAGAGAGAGAAATTACAAGAGGGGTAATTGCATTTGCAGGAATGAAGCACTGCACCATATCGATCAACAGGTTACACACACACACACACACACACACACACACACACACACACACACACACACACACACACACACACACACACACACACACACACACACACACACACACACACAACAAACTACAAAGTAAAAAAAAACCCCTTTGATGTATAGTCTCCACAAGGATATCGAAAATAAAATCTTAAGTGATCCCGGATGAACCCCCATTTATGTTACACCCTGGCTTAGATGAAACCAGAGCACAACACAAAATGTGACTTCCCTGCTCCCGGCTCCCAACAAGAACCACTGCCACAGTGAGGTTTACGGTTCTAAACAGGATAGTTTATTTATATTCTACAGGTGGATCACTTCAGGGTAGGCACAGCCAGAAACAACAAACAAAATATTCTACCACCACGTAAAGGTGCAAAAGAAAATACAGGCCTCTTACCTGCTTCCCAAGCCAAAACAGGACAAATATCTATAATATATACAAAGAAAAGCACACCACAATTAAGCAATTTCCTTGAGGGAACACTCCCAAAGGGATTAATAAAGTCTTGTCTTGTCTTATCTTATCTTATCTTATCTTATCTTATCTTATCTTATCTTATCTTATCTTATCTTATCTTATCTTATCTTATCTTATCTTATTTAAAAACCCAAATTTTACTCACAATAGAACATAAA